>OZ024913.1:73315474-73572974 GCA_964017125.1 Flabesymbios commensalis | reverse complement strand
TGTAAGGTAGCTGGTGCCAACCCATGAAGGGATTTATATACCAGAAGCAGGATTTTAAATATGATCCAAGATCTAACTGGTAACCATTGAAGAGATTTCATGACAGGTGTGATGTGGTCATGTTTCTTGGTATGTGTGATGAGTCGTTCTGCTCTATGCTGAAGAAGTTGTAGACGGTGAATGAGTTTGTCTGGTAAACCAAAAAGCAGCGAATTAAAATTGTCCAGTCAGAAATTTGACGATCTTTCCAATCATGTGGATTTGGTGACCACATGAATTACACAGTTCGCTGACTTGTTGCGCCAAACTGTGATGAAAGTCAAATATTACACCCAGATTCTTTACATAAGGGCTGTTGAATCACCAACTTGTATTGCAGAGATGTTGAGCTTCTTCCGAAGAGATGTTGAACCGGTGATGACAAAGTCAGTTTTTTCGCTGTTCAATTGGAGTTTACTGACTACCATTCATTTTTCAATTTCATCCATGCACTTCTCTAGTTTGGCAATGTCACATGCTGTATTTTGTGTGTTGAAGCTTATATATATAGTTGTGTGTCATCTGCATACATATGATATTCAAGTCCATATTTTCAAATGATTTTACCTAGTTCAACAGCTGTATAGATTGTGAAAAAGATGAGTCTTAAAACTGACCCTTGTGGTACACCACAGGTCGAACCAGTGGGCTTTGAGGTAGCACTGCCCGTATTAACGGTTTGAGTTCTTCGACTCGATAATAAGTCGAACCATGTCAGAGGCATGCCAGATAGACCAACGTAATCTAATAGACGAGTGGCCTTTTCTATAGGCTAATTGTTTTGTCTCATACAGATTGTGTGACTGCATATGATGGGATAGTCTTACAGCAGCAATCTTTTTTATCACTTTAGAAATGAAATGAATCGGGCTTTAGGCCACCTTTGTGCACATATAGGCTAAACTGGGCCAGGAGAACCTCCTGAGGATGGTGAAATGATTGAGATGACACTGTCCTCCAGACACACAATTCAAAATTCGAGCCCTGGCGGTCTGAGGCCGAGCACGCTACCTCTCGGTCACGGAGGCTCCCCACAATACTGACTTTCACACGGGGATGGGGAAGAGACATTTTTTGTTTCTTTCAAACTGCCGAGACCGGGAACCGAACCCCTAACTCTGGCGTGAAAGGCAGCTGTGCTAACCACTACCCTAGGGCCCCCGCCCTCTATCACTTTGGAGATAAAAGATATTGAAGAAACAGGTCGGTAGTTTTTTAGCTGGCCGCGGACTAATTCATGTATGCCACAATAGTATTATATAAAAGCGACGCTGCAAAAGAGTGTTTGACATTAAGTCAATGATTGAAGACACCCCGGAACTATTGCTAATATGAGACTATTCGACCCGAGGATAGCAGAGCTGAGCAATGAATTGAACAGAAACAGTTTTGCAGTTATCTGGGTATGGTTTGTGGCAAATCCCCATGGCTTGGTGAGTGAGAGGAAACACTCAATAACCCACCATGTCCGATCACCACACCTTCACGTCATTATTTGTGCATCATTTATTTTTCATCTACACCGTACCGGTCGAAAAGTGACATCAAGCAACACTTTTACTTAATAAAGACGAGTTTTTATATAGTGCACATGTCCTTCCAGAATCAAATTGCGTCCAACTTTGTTAGTACAATGACAAAAACATTATTATCTACCATAATCCAAAATGGCTGCAAATCAAAATAGCAGCCTTTGAGCCCAAGAACTTTTTTTTTCAATTAAACCTTCTTAATCCCAGGGTCAATTTTTCAAATAGACCTTCTAAATCCAAGGGACATTTTTTCCAAATAAACCTTCTAAATCCAAGGGCTAATTTTCAAATTAACCCTCTAAATTCCAGGGTCAATTTTTCAAATAGACCTTCTAAATCCAAGGGACATTTTTTTCAAATTAACCTTCTAAATCCAAGGGCCAATTTTTCAAGTTAACCCTCTAAATTTCAGGGCCAATTTTTAAATAGACCTTCTAAATCCAAGGGACATTTTTCAAATTCCCTTCTTAATCCAAGGGTCAATTTTTCAAGTTAACCCTTGAAATTCCAGGGATTAAGCGGCTCCATCGTCATTTGCAGGATTCACTTTATGACGGCAGATTCAAAGGTGGCCCCCACATTTGCATATCTCCGATCAATAAGGTATTGACCAGGCCTTATTATGTTTACACAAACATGTGAATTATGATGGCTCAATTTATTCATCAATGAATCTTACTGCAGCAAATTATTAGTTCAATCAAAATAGTGAAAATTATAAACAAACCCATATAAAGTAATAACAAAACACATTAAAATGAAGACAATATAGAGTTTTTTCTGTTAAAAAATAATTTATTAAATATTTAAAACAACTTGCTGCCTAGCTTGCAGAGGCCTCTATAGCCTGTTCTACCGCAGCACGACCAATGTTGTATATAATATTATATTGATATAATATGTATATTTTTGTATCTGTTTTAAATATATGTATTCTTCTTCTTCTCTTTCTTTTCTTCTTTTTGTTCTGGGGCAAGAAATAAATATCCGGACAAAACAAAGCAATACATTATGTCGCAATCACACACAAACAGGTTCACAGATGATTATTAAATAGTAATCTAACAGTGAGTTATGGAATCACTAAAAAAATATTGAAGATATACTATGATAAACTGGAGCATATCACATGTGAGTTGCGAGGAACAGTACTATTGGGATGTGCTTACCTTTTTATAGCCACTACGTAGACCTACGCGGAACTGCATAAAATTCAATAACTTCAGAGGCAAATATTTCTAGAAAATTAATTGGACTACAACATGAAGAATATGGTAATGTTGCAGTGCAAACGCAAGCACGAGTAACTGTTTACTTCAGTATTTCAGGTTATGTTGTAGTAAAATATAAACATTCACCTTGTAGTCACTCGGGGCCTACTCTACATAGTCCCAAAAGCATCTGCTAGATGTGAATCGATCCACCTCCATCTGCCTCTGGGCGCATTCTGAGCAGTAACTGTGTCTGTAAGCCAAAAATCGTCGCTGTCGCCTTGTCCGGATCCACATGTGCGGCAACTGTCCTTACAAATACATCGCATTGCATTTTGAAAAGCAATCTTCCTTTTCGGGCATCTTTTCAGTATGCCTGCTGCCATCCATCGCCGCATTACAGTAGAGGCAGACAATCATGCCCGTCTCTGTACAGTTCTTGTACCAGCTCTGCAGACCATCACATTTTACACAATCCATATTCTTAAGAGTGCCTGCAACCGACGTTGAAGAATAAAATGAAGAGTTGCCTGTTTATACCCACTTTGACACGTGCTGGCTTTCAACGCATCCTTAGGTATCATTGGGGCGTTCTCACGATAATATATCAACGGATTGTAGGATGTGTAAAGAAACATGTATGTGTTTCTGTGTCAGATATCTAACAATAAAAGACAGTTTGCAATAGTGAGTTACATCGAAAATAGACGGGAAATATTTGACCAAGTGTGTATCATTCAGGTGAATATTGAAGAATTTTTTACCAGTATGCAACCATTAGACAAACTGAGTAATTAAATACACGTTACTTAACAAAGAGGGAGAAAGGTACACCTAATTTAATCATAAGCATGAAAATATTCCAACAAGACTGAATTATATAAACGAAAGTTATGAAATATTAGATCAAATGTTAAATATGTTACCTGAAAATGGGTATACATTTTACATGTATACATCACTTTGAGAATCACTGAGAAAAGTGGGATGCAAGTTGATATAAGTTAGACGAAAGTTTGAAAATATTTCAACAAACGTGCATTAATGGGACAAAGTTTGAAAAAAATTGAGCAATTTACATCACTTGAACAAATTTGTTAAATATTTCAATAGGTGTACATTACTCAAAGAAATCGGAAAATATTTAACTTAATTCTAGTCAGAAATATCGAGACACGTATGCATAACCAATCAAATATATCAGCATAGATCAATAAAGTATGACCTAAAAAGCTGGAAGTCGGAAAATGTGCTGCTTTGAAAAGTCGAAAATCAGGTAATAAAAACTAATTATTTCACAAAGGGTGTAATACACACAGGGAAGTGGGACATTATTTAACGAAGTGCGAGGCCAAAAATCATTAAATGTTACAAAGAATGTGCCAACTTCGGTGATAAATTAAAAATATTTATAGAATTTTGAATCTTTAGATATAAAATATTTTACAAGTACGCATAGCTTATATAGGTATGAAGAATCGATCAACGAGTATGAACTAAAATGACAGAAGTTGAAAATTGTGGTGCTTTGAAAAGTCGAAAATCCAGAAGAATACTAAAAATATCATAAAGTCTGGACTATCTGAAAGAAAGTGGGACATTATTTATCATGTACATATAATATTATGTACAACATTGGTCGTGCTGTGCTAGAACAGACTATAAAGGCCTCTGAAAACTAGGCAGCAAGTTATTTTAAATATTTAATAAATTAATTTTTAACAGAAAAAACTCTCTATTGACTTGATTTTGATGTGTTTTGTCATTACTTTATATGGGTTTGTTTATAATTTTCACTATTTCGATTGAACTAATAATTTGCTGTAGTAAGATTCATTTATGAATAAATTGAGCCATCATAATTCACATGTTTGTGTAAACATAATAAAGCCTGGTCAATACCTTATTAATCGGAGATATGCAAATGTGGGGGCCACCTGTGAATTTGCCGTAATATTTAGCACCGTATAAAGTGAATTATGCAGTGACGATGGAGCCGCTTAATCCCTGGAATTGAGAGGGTTAACTTGAAAGATTGACCCTTGGATTTAGAAGTTAATTTGAAAAATGTCCCTTGAATTTAGAAGGTCTATTTAAAAATTGGCTCTGGAATTTAGAGGGTTAACTTGAAAAAATAGCCCTCGGATTTAGAAGAATAATTTGAAAAAAATGTCCCTTAGATTAAGAAGGTCTATTTGAAAAAAATGACCCTGGAATTTAGAGGGTTAACTTGAAAATTGGCCATTGTATTTAGAAGAATAGTTTGAAAAAAAATGTCTCTTGGATTTAGAAGGTCTATTTGAAAAATTGACCCCGGAATTTAGAGGGTTTATTTGAAAAACAAAAGTTCTTGGGCTCAAAGGGTTGATTGGCTGCCATTTTGATTTGCAGCCATTTTGGATTATGGCGGCCATTGATTGACGGCCATTTTGAATTGTGGCGGTCATTGATTATTCCTCCTTCCCAATTGCTAACCACTCTCCACGTCGATACATAAAGACTTCCTCACCCTATACTACTCCTTTCGGAACATGCAACACTGCACTGCAACCATTTTCGCGCTAGGAACTTATCGCACACATTGCCATCTCTGTTGTAACAGGTTCTCTTTTATACGTGAGTTAAGTGAAGCACGCGAAGTGCCTTGCCCAAGTACATCAACAGAATGATGTCCCAGTGTTGAGAGGGGAGAAACACAATGTCTCCGAAAATCCTGCACCAAGCAGGTATCGAACTTGCACAATGGGCAGTGGCTATTGCAAAGTGCCACGTTCTAACTACATGGCGTGATCGCCAGTCAACAGTCCCTGCTTGCTACTTCTAATAAGTTTTTTAGGTCACGTTAATGAAATATAAACAGTTCAAAGTTTTTAGGTCACGTTAAGAAAATATAAACAATTCAATGTTTGAATCGAGTAGTTATAATCGGCATAAGCCGCCGACAAAATAGCGGAATTTCTTTTTAACAACAACCAGCCACCTGCTTGTCGGACAAGCATCCCGTCTACGCTCTAAACAGTGTGCCACTTTCCTCTCCTATACCCTATTACTTATTATATACTTTTAGTTTCCCCTCAAGTTGTTTATTCATTCATTTTGCCAAATTAGTAATGTGTTTTTGATCTTAACACTTTTATAGGCATATCACGATTTTTTATCAAACAATTCATTAAATTTGTGAGGTTTTATGTTAGGGCGACATACAACTTTTTTATGGAATACTCGATGATAATTCATATATTCACCAGATTCATAAGCTTGTGTACTTTTCTTGCATTTTAAAGCTTGGTTTATTTGGCACGTTTTGTATTGGTGGCGTTGAACTTCACTGCATGCATCTGCTGCTGAATAACTACCGAAGTATCAGACAAAGGTAACGAACATAGGTGAATCCACGTGAATACCCCCCTAAAATCGTAAAATTTATTTAATTAGGCCGTAGTATTTAATTCGAAGACTACCAATCATTTTCAAAATATTTGGCTTCGTTTTAATTGTAGTTAACATCAAAAGCTCACAACAATCTTTATATCACAGATATAAAAAAAACAGTGGGTGATAGTACAATGAGAACCTACAAGGCCTATTTACCTATTCAAAGTACACCTAACACTCTTGAGCTATTCAATTAGATTTTTCTCTCATTTGAAGTTGTATTTCGCTTTTAAAATCCACAGCCTAAAGCGCTGAATATTTAGTGTCTTAGTTTGCTCTTTCCGCTTCATTTGAATACCTTCTTATGTGTCTACGGTCATATAGATACTTTATTCGTCATTGCGGGGATCGACATTAGGCGGCAGAATCATTACACCACAAATACAAAAGAACAATGGGCATTAATCTAATAATGTAATGAAAACCTGCAAGGCCTATCGAAATCTTCAAAGTACACTTAACCCCTTAGCCCTCACAGCACTATAAGTAACCAGTGAGGTGATTCAGTTCAGTTAGTTTTTTTTTCTATATTGCACTTGTATATTTTATCAAATTGATTAATTTGTCTCACTGTGAGGTGTGAATTATTCTTTAGGGGGGGGGGGGCACCATTCAATCTCCAATTTTGGGACTGAATTATCATGAAATAAATAATGTTGTAAATAAATATTTAATGGCCCTCGTTTGTTTTTGCCTTGCTTCGCTCAGCATTATTAAATGACCCTTAAATGTGCTCGTTTCACTAACCTCCAGATCAATGCAAGGCCCAGTTTGGGATCCAACTCTGTAGACAGAAAAAAACAATTCTAAGTGAAATAAATATTTTGCTGGGGCAGAGTGTGAAATAAATAAAATATATCAAACAAGAAGGGAACTAAATAATTTGTCCAGCTCAAAAATTGCCCCCCCCCCCCCCCAGTAATAGGATGCTGGTCCCTTCAGTTGCATATGAGTTGAAATTATCTATTGTAGGACTGGGCAGTGCCATTTGGATTTTGGGCAGGTGGCTGATGCAGTGTTTAAACACGCTGGCCCGAGTGTTGGAAAGTACAGTACAGCAGCCGAGTAAGTAATATTAATACTGACATTTTCAGTGATATGTTCAATTAAACGCGCACAATTTTTGTTACAAATTATTTCTCTGAAATTGGTATAAATGAAATAATTGTTCTGGTAAACCAGCTTTTGTTAATAGAAAATACTAAACACAGAAATATGTATTCATATGCATCTCGCATCTGCGAATAAAAGTGTATAAATTAAAAAATATTTTTCATAATTTTTGATTCGGTACGGCTACAAGAATTTGCCCGCACATGAAATGCAATTTTTTTTTGCAAAAAGTAAAGTTTCTACATCCGAAAACAGATGTCAAAATCATTAACATAACATTAGATTATACACGATTTCGGCTAATACAGACAGACAGACAAATAAATATAAGCATAGGTTAACTATAACTTTAAAAATTTTTTTTAAAAAATAAAGTGAACCTTTTTCTAATTTATTGAAATACATTTTTGTATGTTTCTGTACCAAATGCTCATCCCAATAAGAATCTGTGATTCTGCAGATTAATTGTATCTTTTTCTTCTTCCCTTTGATTGATCTTACATTGTCCAATTGAAAGGACATGTTTAGTGCAATAGACCCAAGTAGGCCTATTTATTAAATGAACGATGACATAATTTTTCTCCTCTAATTTTATGAATTACTTTGATTTGTGAATGCATTTAATTTAATTCGATTATTACCCACTAGCGTAAGATGATTGAACTAGAAACATTCGCTTGTTCTGCATTGTCCATTCATAAAATCGACACCTTTATGTTGCAGAGTAGTTGCCAGTGCGTTTCTCTTCTCATTTGAGATCGGAGTGACAGCTATCTACTATGACTTCATCTCGGATAACATGATTCAGGTAACGATTTCATACATGTTTTTGTTGGCATGTGCTATCAGTAATTTTCAGAATTTTCCGGAGAAGAAAAATTTAAGTGTTATTCAGTATTATTAAAGGGACTGGCCCAGGCCAAAATCATAAAAAAATCGCTGTTTTTATTTTTGCTTCTTAAAATGACCATATGATGTAAACATGTCCATAGACTAGAACTGCAATAACTTTTTAATTTTTGTGTTGCGTATTTACCAGTTAGGCTAGATATAGAGACGAAATTTCTGATTTCTAATTATTGACAACCATGTAAAAAAAAAGAAATACGTGAATTTCGTCTCTATATCTAGCCCAACTGGTAAGTGCGCAGCACAAATTTTTTAAAAAAAATGCAGTTCTAGTCTATGGACATGTTAACATCATAAGGTCATATTATTAAGCTAAAATAAAATCACCGATTTTTTGATGATTGTAGACTTGGGTATGTCTCTTTAATTATGAAAGAATGCTGATATTAAAAATTGTGGAATATCTGCTAAACAAAAATTGTGATGCCCGAGTACACAATTATGTATTTGTAAAAAAATATGACATGTTACTTAATATATATTGAAATATATTTTAAAAAGTTGTTCGTCAAATATAATTACCCAATGAATACTTTTAAACTGCATTATGTATATACATGTGCCATGTGAGCTTAATACGAGGATTATGCAGATCCCAGATACAATAATCATGAAATATTTTACACTGAATAAGTATATGCATTTTAGTATATATAATAAGTATATGCATATATAGCAACACCCTCTGGTCATTCATGACAGAGAATTATGTTGGACAGTGAGCACACAATTTCAATGCTGCAATATTCTTATAGGAAGCTGCTTGCAAAAAAAAGTTTTTCTATATCGTTAAATAACTTCGCACCAAATGTTTTACTTGGTAAGGTTGTTTGTGCTTTTATGAGCCATATGTCCATTTTTAATGTGAAGTTGGCAGAATCTGTTTTTAGCACACCCTTGCCCACTCAATAATTTTCAAATCAGTGATCTGCACAGCAAAATAAGACTTGCCATTTTCTCTACCTATATGTTGTATTATATACTTTGCTTTGCTATCCTGTGTCTATGTAAAGGCAATGTCTACCATCGATCTGTGCCTAAAAAAGTGTTGTATATTATATACAGCTATTTAATACTAAGTCCCCCTTTCCAGGATAGACTCAGATTCATTTATTTGATGAAATAAATACATATTTTGATTATTAGCATAGCAATGATCAGGGGACCTCCACTAAACCGTATGTCGCTATCGTGGAGGTCACCTTAGAAAGAAAATAATAATTGAATATGTGTATTGATGAAAATAATAATAATAATAATAATAAAAGCAATATAGAATTATACATTTATACACATACCCAGCGAGTACGAGGCGCCGACACAACGTTGGCAAAATGTTGGGCCGACGTTGTAGACGGCGGACCAACACTGAACCAATATCGGGCCAACGCCCCGTGTCCGAAGGATAAAAAACTATATAACATTATACGTCATGTACACATAACAATCAGGGATATTACATTCTAATATATAATGAGTTATTTTTTTTTTGGGGGGGGGGGCGTGAAATGACATACCTTCGATACTGTGGTTGGTCAATTTTTCTTTGATATTTATTGTACAGTTGTTTATGGTTTCCGGTATACAGAAAAGGAATAATGTTTTGCAAAATCATGTCTAATGCGACATTTGTATAGATTTTGATTCCTGGTGTTATGTGTGTGATTTATTTGCTTTAATAGAAAGATTTTGAAAGGACAGAGGTAGGTTATTTTTTAGATATTTGTGATAGAATTAAACTGTTTTATTTTGAATATGTCTTCAGTTTTTCAGAGGCACAAGCTTTTAAAAAATCGGATCACAGTGTGCAAATATTTTGCTAAACGTTATGGAGTTTTGTGATTCGAAATGGATTATGTCCCCAAACTAGCAAAAAATATTTTATATGTGGCAATAAAAGGGAATTGTAGAGTAAAAGGAGAACATCTATTGGCAAAGTGTGTCTTAGTCTTGTCAATATCCCAATTACTTATGATATTTTTAATGATATGTGATCTATATGGTTGTTCCAATTTAAATGTGTATTGATTATTAATCCGAGAAAATTATTGACACAATCGATTTTGTTTCCATTTATTATTATTTCTGGTTCTATAATTTTTTTCTGTGACTGATGAAATATTATGCATTTAGATTTAGGTACATTTAGAGATAATGTGTTGACTTTGAACCAGATAGATATTTTCGATAATTCTGTTTATTAAATTATTATTTATGCCTTTATTTGCTAATAAAGAGAATAAACTGGAACAATTTACTTGAATTGTGGAGATCGTTCACATATATCAGAAACAATAATGGACCGAGTATTGGACCCTGTGGTACACCAGTAAATACATTTTGATGGTCTGAATTACCATTATCAAAGTTTACATATTGCGTTCTATTTTCTAGGTAATTTTGTATCAATTCAGTCGTGTTTTAGATAATCCGTAGTGTTTTAATTTATGTAGTAAAATATTGTGGTTCAGAGTGTTAAAAGCTTTTGATAAGTCCAAGAATATGCCAATAGGAGTATCACCATTATCCATGAGGGATACAATTCTGTCTACAAGTTCTAATGATGCTATTTCAGTGGAATGGCTTTTACGGAGGCCATATTGACTTTTAAAAACAGGTTTGAGTTTACAAAATAAGCATATAATTGTTGGTATATAACTTATGAGCAGAAACGTGCGCGAGAAAATGCGCACAGATATTTATGTAGTGTGAGTGTTTCCATGCTAGCGCGTTTCAGCGAGCGTGTTGCTGGTTCCAGTGGAATTCCACATGGCATGACTTCATTCCCGCAAGCTTTAAAATGGGAACTGGAAACATGCAAATGTTACTCTGTTATAAGTATAGAATGCAGCGGAATCACCATCGCATAATGCAGATAGTTAGGGCTAGCAAAGAGAAGAGAGAACATAGATTCTGGGTGCACGAAATTTTGAGGAGGTAAGAAGAAAAAGGTGCTTATTATCATCTGGTGAGGGAGCTACAGTTCGATGCCGAAAAACACCATCAATACTTCCGAATTTTGATTGCTATACTGCTCAAAATGAAATAAAAAGTAACGATCCGCAGTATAGGCCCTGCCGCCCTAGGTTGATTCTGTTATACCACGCTTTCTGACGATCTTGGTATACCACGGTATATGACGATCTTGTTATACCGTGGTATAATTGATTGAAATTCTGTATTCTGCTATACCGCGCTATTACGATCCTGTTACACCGCCGTATATAGCCTATGATGATTATGTTACACCGCATGCAGTATTTGAGCGGTATAGGGCCTATGTGATCATCATGCCACCGTGTTATAGAAATAGGCCATATTAGTTTTTATGCAAAGAAATAAAACTATTTTAGTTAATTTTGATTAACTAAAATACACTATGCAATCATGGTCCGGTATGTGCTCATTTAAACGCCAATAGCCTAATTCAGGAATGACACGTAGATCGTTTGATCATTATTCCTGTTTTACAACTCACCTGTGCGATGTTATGCTTGTGCAAGATCACAGCAAAGAGGACAAAAACAATTTGTTGCGTGTAGGCCTATCTAACACATTTACTAAGTAGGGGACTACACATTTTCTGTCTTTAATCACTGCTGGCACATTCCAGCAAACACGACACGTTGAAACAATGCTGTTTTAATGTTGGCACAACGTCTGCGACGGTCGCCCGACATTAACACATCATTGCTTGAGCGTGAAATACGATACCAAGCTCACCCTCTCATTATACCTGTCAATCAGCCTAAAGAATAGGCCTACATTTAATTTTTTTCACGAAATAGAGCAGCGTATTTAATATTAAAACGGCTATACTACTACTCTAATCACGCCCACAGCGTGCACAGGGTCGGTGTAGATCCTTTCAAACTGACATTCCGTTCTAACATCACACTTCAATCTGTTCACTACACATGGAGTGGTTTCACAGAGCACAATACACGGAAAATACCCTAATACGATGTCACACTGGCTTGATGACTCTTTGATCGCACACAAGTGGCAAGACGTTTCAATCGCCTTTTTTTCCCGCGCGCGCTTTTAGCACAGGTGTTCATGCAAACGGTACACATTGTTTATATTAAAGTGACTTTTCAGTATGCAGACACGCGTGCGTTTCACTCACATGGAAAGCGGGCCTAAATATAGCATATCATATTACTTGAACTGCGTGTGCAATTATATCATATTCTACGGGATAAGAATAGAAACCCTATTTTATAAACAGCGGCTGCCTTCTCTCTGCAAGGTAGGGAGTCCTGTCAGCCAGTATATTTTTCCGCAGAGCTAGTGGGAAATTATCAAGGCAATGTAGACGTAGTTCAACCTTAAGAAGGTACTATGGCTGCAGCGCATGATATGCTGTTACAGAGAAGCAACAACAGGCCAAATCACAATAACATAGCAGCAAGTATCTAACGTTATTGTTCACTGTTGTGAAACTTACTCTGCTGGTTGAAATCACACCTCTCCAACTCAGCCTCCTCATCACTGCTGACAAAATTAGCAATAATGGTTGTGGTGAAATTTTCCTGCGTTTCTGTTATCACCAAAATATCACCAAAATATCACCAGAACTAGCAACACTAACTAGTACCGAATATTCAACTAATACAGATAATAATACAGATATTGTTAAGATGTTTTGTTAGATCACACAAGCCTGAAATCTCTCTCATAAAGTTAGGCCCATGCTCACTGTGTAAGAATAACGGGAAACCAACCGTGAACATCAATAAATCATTAGGGTCTGAATTTGGTTCATATTTTGTGAAATAGTAGTAGGGAGTATTATAGGTTGGGGACACGGATAATGGTTGTATAATGGTTGTCAATGCCGGCGTGGTTGTCTGAACGCTATCAATGAGGGCCAAAGTCCCCAATGCTGGCCTAACGTTGGTACAACATTGTTTTTCAACCATACATCACCCCAACCCCCTCCCCAGGGTAGCATCCCATAGACTGGGTACTACAACTCTGATACAACTCTGGTACAGCGTTGGCACGACCATTCCAGATGTGGAGACACAAAATTTCAAGACAAAGAAATTTTTTGGGACACAGAAATTTTAGAGACAGGAATTGTTAATGTTGTAAAAATGCAACATTGGTTTATGGTTGTTTTAACATTTGCACAACCATTCCAGATGAGGAGACACGGAAATTTCCAGACAAAGAGATTTTTTGGAGACACAGAAATTTTAGAGACACAGAATGTTTAAATGTTGTAAAAATGCAACATTGGTTTATGGTTGTTTTAACATTTGCACAACCATTCCAGATTTGGGGACACGGAAATTTTAGAGACACGGAATGTTTTATTGTTGTAAAATGCAACATTGGTTTATGGTTGTCCTAAGATTTGCACAACCATTCCAGATTTGGATACCACCCACCCCCTCCCCTTGGTAGGCTGGAGAGACTAGAATTGGATGTTTTTAATGCTGTTTTACAGGGTACATATTAAAAACCGTACACAAACACCAACCAACCAACAAAATTTGCAAGTTGTTTTAACATTTGCACAAAATTTTGTAAAAGATTTGTGAAAAATATCTTTTTAGGACTTTTAGGTGGGTTTTTACAAGCTTAATATTTTTTTTACACCAATTTTTACTGGTGTGGTTTTTTTTACTCAAATATTATCTTAAAATTAGATTTCGGTTATAATATTTTTGTTTTTGAAGTTATAATGTTCTTATTTTCTAACTTTTTTTGTTACGGGTCTGATGTTTTTTCACTCCAAATATTATCTTCAAAACAGCTTTTTTGTTATAATCTTTTTGGTAATATTTGTCATTTTTACACCAATTTTTTACTGGTGGGTTTGTTTTTACTCAAGTATTATCTTAAATTAGATTTTGATTATAATATCTTTGTTTTTGAAGTTATAAAGACAACAGTTTCGATTTGAACTGTTTTTAAGCACACTTTCCCACAATTGCGTTTGCTTTAGCATATATTCGACTACTTTCCTAGCAACATTCAGTACCATCAGCTCTAAGCCCAGGGGGGAGAGCCAAGTCTGACTGCTACATATCAAATTTCACTTCCGCGTTATCCTAATGGGTGGCCGGCCCCGATGGCTCATTCGTATCGACTGGGGCTTGTAATCTGGAGGTACCAGGTTCGAATCCCGGCCGGGCCGGATATTTGTCATCATGGTTGTGCATATACAGTCCTCCAAACTGTTCAAAGGCTTGGAGTGTACAGTGCTGCCTATGGTGCTGTGCACTATAAAGAACCCTTGAAGTCATTCGAAATATGAGTAGGGCATAGTCCCGAGTTCGGGCTCCCTTCTGTCGCGATATTGCCATGATTGTGCAGAAAGCGACGTAAAGCAATATTCATATATATCCTAATGGGTACAAATCATAAATCACTATGTGTTACCTCAGCTGTCCCAGCACCCATCATACCACCCATGGGGAGTGTGATTGATTGCTAATTCTGCTTGTGGTGTGCCAAATAATTCCATATGGTCCTGGTTATGTGTCATACCTACCAATATCTGGACAATGCTGGGTCAACGTCCGATCACTGGGAGCTGTGAATTACGACTGCAAAATGAAGGAAATCTTAAATTATATATAATATAGACATTCATTCTACTTGAAAATGATGTCAAATATCGGACAGTATGCTGATGTCAAATATTTTAAACGTATGTTTGCATCTTGAAGTAGTTATACAATAATTTTTTGCATGCATACTGCTATTATTCATCAGATACAGAGTTGATCGCATTCAACATATTGATAGAATGTTTGCCCAATGTCTACGTTGGCAGAAGGACAAGTCATTTATTACACGTACCGGGGGGGGTCTGCGACACTGGCCCGCTGACCTACACCACAAATGGCTCCACTTAACCCTTGTCTCGCTAGGTCTGTATATATACGTTCCGAGCTTTTAGATCAATGGTAAAGTCCCAAAACAGAATTTGTACACAAATACATTAACAGCGTTGGCTATGTCTATTGCGAGTGCTATTTCTTGGGATATTTTGGCGTCCACAATAATGTATTCCCAGAAAAACACAGAGCTGTGAGTGTTATCACAAAGCTGGGCCGATCATCATGCTATTAAACAGCTATCGACCATTGTCATGATCACTGTTTTGAACAAATTTGAACACTAATTGAATATATGCTAAAGCACACACACTTTAAAATATAAAATTCATACATTTAATAGCCAAAAAACCTGAATTAATGAGAAGCACACGGAATACTGAACAAAACCATTGGAAAAATGACCCAAATAAAACCAAAAACTCGGAAAGAAAAAAAATTAACTTGGACCACAGGCTACATCACTGACACTCCTACCATCACGCCTCAACAATCGCGCTATTTAATAATAGCAGGAAGGTGCGCAACACAGAGATAGATAGACCTCCTTACAGATAGATTGGTTGACATATGATGTCTGACGTATTTCATTTACTGTTGGCTAGACATATTTTGTAGGTTATATATTAGATATCAATTTTTACATGAGAATATATACGAAACGTACTCCAGAATGGGTAGCACAAGTGTATGCTATACAACTGAATTAGGAAATGATCTACAGGTACAGATTATTTCATACAATGGTGACATAGGAATTGATATTCGGAAATGGTGTTTATCATCATACTCAAAAACATTCCCAACAAAACACGGTATTCGACTTAATCCACAAAACTGGACAAGATTTCAGATGTCTACAATTATTATTCTGACTAGCATTAAATCAAGTCTGGAGAGTCAAAACAAATGCGACACACATTGCCAACCCTCCACCTGATGCCGGGCCAACACAACATGTGTCATAGGTGTCAGAAACAATTTGTAACCATACAGATAGTGTGATGTCACCACAAGGCATAGGTATGATATATCTGTAACATGATACACAATAGCTACACGCAATCCGTTTGACCTACTTATACGATGTGTACGTATCTAACAATGTATTCACTACTTTTTTACGAATACAGCTAACTTAAACCAACATCTAATTGATACATACTAATTTAAAAAGTTTAATATACAAAATAAAAACATTCACAAATAAAAACGTACAAACTAAAATATATAAAACAATGATTGTAAAAGTAAAACTGACAAAGAAACTTTCAAAATAAAACTGACAAAAATAACAACTTAGAAAAATAAAAATTATAGAAATAAAAATTACAAAAATATAAAACCATACAGAAATAAAACTTCGCAAAAATAAAAACTTATAAAATAAAACCATGTAAAAAGAAACGTACACAAAATCTTCAAAACAAAAAATGAAAACATTACATTGCCTTTTGCCGCGCGATAATGAACAGAATATTCCCTGCATATAACAACCCAATTGTCTAACTAATCAGGTAATACACACAAGGTTGTTCAGAGGGTTGTGATTTGGTTGCATATTAACGATGTCATTTATCTCCCCGTGGCTGTCAAAGGTGCCACGTGCGTGGGTTGATGTCTAGAGTGTATGTGAGGAGCTTAGTGAGACACGGGGCGTCGCAAAACCCAATGTCAGCGTCACAGTCGTCGGGCCATCATTAGGCCTAAGCATGTATTGGTTAAATAAATCCCATTTGATCGTCCACTTTCTCACATTTAATACGTGCAATGCGATGTATGCTCATATATTAAAATGCAGTTATACAGCACTTTTGACAACAAATGAAAAACTTAGAGAAATAATAATTATAAAAATATAAATTATAAAAATATAAAACCATACCGAAATAAAACCATGTAAAAATAAAACGTACAAAAATCTTACAAAACAAAAAATGAAAACATTGCATAGTTTTTTGCTACGCGGTAACGAACAAAATATTCCATGCATATAACACCCCAACTGTCCAAGTAATCAGGTAATACGTTCACTAAAACCTTACCTGTGCAGTAAATAGTTTGATTTTGTGAGCGACAGTTCGAACCCTCTCCTCACTGTATGCACGCGGTTGTGAGAGTTGTCTGCAAATACATCAAGTGCAGCGTTGGTCTAATGCTGGACAGGCATCGGATTGGCTTGATGTGATTACGGCAAGGTGTTGTTTATCAGGGCATGTCGTTGTTGCAAACGACATGAAGCAGGGTGATGAAAGTAGGTCGCAGAACCCCACATAAATAGTTCTAGCATTGTCACTGTAATGCTATCGCTGCTCTAGAGCATGTACGTAAATCATTTCGGCAATAATTTGTTGCAGTTGGGTAAATAAAAAACAGATGGTAAGCGTACACAAGGGTCACTCCTGTGGTATACCACAACCAGTATGTCTGACCACCCTTACACCCCCACACAGACATAAAATAAAGCATGATTTCAAGAATAAATATGAATATATATACTATTGTATCATATACACTATTTCAATTTGTATTATTTTTTTAAATGTTGATATCTTTTTATCTATGAATTAATTATCCGTAAAGTGTTGTATTTCATTCACTTCTAATGTTGGTTCAACGTTATATAACCGTTATATATAAAATCATACGGACTGTGCTCACATGACCAATAACACACAATCCTGTGTACAAATTCAATCTGTTGAAAATACGATTCAAACACATTGGTCTATATTAGCCGAGACATCAAAACTACATAGTGATATTTACGCTGAGCTTATTAACCCTTACTGGTTTTGTATATGGTGAACAGAATTGCTTCCCGTGCACATGCGACGCCAATTACATATTAATGAACTGTAATGGACTGAATTTGGTAAAACTACCTACAGATTTGCCATTCATATCATTGGATCAAATTATTATGGCTAGGGAGAATGCCATATCATTTCTGAATAATTATACCCACCACGATATATCCGCAATTGAAGATTGTGGATGTCAGCATTCAGACTGGTGGGATATGTACAGATATCCACGATGTTTCAACCGTCATTGTGATATGTATTGCAATGTCAACACAATTGGAGTGTGAAGCATGTCGTGAAAAGAACGATATATATGTACTAGGTCACTATGTTTATTTGACTTCCAGTTAAAAACATGCAAAAATGGTACATTATAATTATTATTATCATTTTTTGAACATGTTATTAACTTTGGTTGCCGGGAACAGGTCGAGACGACCTCTACAATGCCTGTCAACCATATAAGTGAATTAAAATTATAGAATAAAATAATATCCATTGTTTAAAATAGCGGAAGCAATTTAAAAATGTACATAGTATAGATTATAAATTTTACGATTTGTACACATAAAATAAAATAACCGACAAATGTCTGTCATCTGTTTCTCGCACCAAAACCAGAGATAAAATAGCTACACTGTGCTCTACACCGTGTAGCAAAAAAGACACTCTGGAAAGCGTAGAAACCTAATTAAAACCTCTAAATGCTTTAGTTGTCTATTATATCAAAGGACACACTACTAGGATATGTGAAAAGGAAAAACAGTAAAAACTTATGGCACTCTTAATTTTAACATAGGCCTACATACATCCCTAAATAAAAGTAATACTATAAACCTAGAATACATCTACTGACGTCAGCTCATATAGCCGTCGCGCAGCCGAAATATGCTGAGTAGTACCACATATGCAATATTAGACTGGAGGAAAAACAATCCCAAACTCAAGAAGTAAATCAGTTGATTAGAGATCTTTGAAATTCAGCATAAGGACCCACCTGGTCTAGAAACGAAGGCGACTGACAAATCACTAAACCTAAAAATAAAACAGAAAAAAAACAAATAATAATTTTGAGGGGAACAGCCATCCATGCCATGTGGTAATACTCTAAGTCAGATCATGAGAAGCGTGATCATGTAGAGTGATGTTGGTCTGCTCAGAGCAGTATCAGAGACTGTCTCCGGCCTGAATTCGAGCCAGGCAGACAACACAATGCAACATTGCAGATTATCGTTCATAGGTCGATCACTTAAGGTGCCATTTGTGCCAAATATATAGATATATATTCAATACACGAGTATAAGTAAGGCGGGGCGGTTTGTCATCTGCCAACACATGCGTATCGACAACGGAGCCCTCCATCCCTAGTCATGAGTTGCTGGTGACAGCTCAAATAGCCGTCTCACAGCCCATTCAAATTGCACAGGTAGTTTAAGACACAAAATGTTCCGCTATATTCGACAATTTACACAAGCACAAGCCAGGCTCCAGGTACATCGATTATTCACATCAAATAAGTTTACCATGGCAGGATATAATTCATTCAGGTTCTTCTTAAAAATCTGCTAGCTACTAGCATCTCGGATAACAAAAGGTAAAGTGTTCCATAAGCGAGCAGTGCGATAAAAATAAGTACATTGGAATTTACTAGTGATGGTTATTCCAAGATCATTAAATTCAGTTACTCTAGATAAGATATTATTATCAATGGAGTAGTCAAAATCTATTTTTACTTTACGGCATATTGACATGAATTTACATTCTGATATGTTGAAGTTCATTCTCCAAATTTTGCTCCACAGAAACAGTGCATTAAGATCATTCTGAAAAGAAAGTACATCTTGTCTTGACTTTATATTTCGATAAAGTTTGGCATCGTCAGCATAATAAATGATGTACACACATCGCAGATATCATTTATGTATAAAACAAATAATAGTGGTCCAATAATGGAACCTTGCGGTACACCTAAAGTTACAGGTAAAGGTGATGATACCTGACCTTCTATCATAACTGACTGATACCGACCTTGCAGATAATTTTCAATCCACTGCAATAAGTTTTGTTTATTTCGATTAAAATAACCTAAAACTTCCAAAACAATCATTGCTATTGTTTTAAAGGCCTTATAAATGCACTAAAACTGGGTAAATGTAGCGGAATTAGCTTACCATGCGGTACACCATTAAGTATTATTAAGTAGTGATTCGGTGTGTGTACAATATTCATGTAATGACGGTGAGGTTATGGACCAATCTAATGTTACATTGGCCAGCACGAAACCACAAAACCAATAGCAAACACATACGTTGAACTGAATCGGCATAATGTTGGGCCAGTATCGCAGACGATGGGCCGACATTATTCTGCCATTGGATCAATGCCTCTGTTAGCTGAGATACAAAGCCCTCATAACCAGCCGCAGATCTAGATGCTGGATACAGGGTCAAATCGGTTACAGTAAAGTCTGATGTTTTTAAATATTATTTTATTTTACCCCATAGCGCGATGTATATCACTGTATGTGATGATTTACGATAAAATAAAATAAGGTCTGATATTGTCTAGTAGCATTTTGACTATATTTTGAAATGTCCATGAGATACCTAATAAAAAAATGCAAATGTTTTTCAAGAAAATCACGAAAATCCAAAGAGCGAAAACGATGATTTACATCACTGAATTTGATGTCAATTCCCAGTACAATCTCTCACGGTCTGGGGAGAGCGTCTTAATGGCGCGCCAAAGGCTATGATACTGGCCCACACTTAAAAGCACCTTATCGAAATAGAGTTCTATTTTTCAAGTGAGCGACATTCTCCATACCGGTACTGATATTAAACATGACATTACATGCAGATATCCTCCATATCACACAAAGTAATAATTTTTAGATATGAGACAATACATGTTGTACTGTGAAATGTATCTATGATCACTTAAAAAATATCACGGTTCGTGATCGCTCTGTGATGTTCTTCAATATCACAGACCTTATTACCAACTGTGGGGGCACTGTAAGTCTTTAATTTTTGAGAATTTTTTGTGGTTTAATGATTTCTCTGGCCATACTGGCCGAAAAGTGAAGTAAAAAAGACATTTTACTTACTTACTTAATGGTTTCCCTGTTCATTGTTTATGTCATTCATATTTATGTCTAAATGGGTTTACTTTTTTTGATTATAGTATATAGTATTATAGTATATATTATATATTTGTTTTGACAATGACACTGTTTTGACTTAGACTTGTAGTTTTTACACAATCACTCCAATTTCATGGAGATATAGTGACTTGAAAAGTCGGTCATTTTATAATAACTTCATATTTTACATTATTTTATACTGACATTTTTATACTCATTAAGCTGTGTTGTAGTGCAGGCGCTACAACATGTCATCAGACTCGTTACATATAGGTGCCAGGAGCATCATCATATTATCATATCAAACATTTTAAACTGAATATTTAGTACGGACATGTTTTTGTTAGCTTTGTCTTTCCTTTACTACTTT
Source organism: Flabesymbios commensalis (assembly GCA_964017125.1). Taxonomy (NCBI): domain Eukaryota; kingdom Metazoa; phylum Annelida; class Polychaeta; order Terebellida; family Flabelligeridae; genus Flabesymbios; species Flabesymbios commensalis. Next base: position 73,551,556 of record OZ024913.1, on the reverse strand, counting down.
AACATGGGATATTGTAATACTAGGAATGTTCAATTAAATGACCATACTGGCCGAAAAGTGAAGTAAAGCAAACATTTACTTACTTACTTAAAAAATAACAATAATTTTAAAAGTCTTCCTCTTTTTTTTCTATGATGACTGTTATCTGCCACTTGGTACTTTTAATGTCCTGATTATATAGACAGTATGTCTTACTCCGCTGTGATCAGGCTTGTTTTGGTGGAGCAACAATTTAAAAAAACAAAAACTTAAATCCTTAATAATCCATGGATTAATCGTCTGAATAAGATAAACAAAACAGTTATGCAGCTTTAAGCTTGTGAACTATCAGGTATTTTACAAATTTTGTTTTGTAATTTTTTATTTTGTAAATTTTTTACTTTTGTTTTAATTTTATTGCTTTTATTTTGTAAGTTTTTTATTTTACAAATTTTGTTTTGTAATTTTTATTTATGTATTTTTACTTTTGTATTTATTATTTACAACTTTTGTTTATTTTATTTTGTAAGCTGTTTTTATATTACCTTTTTTTTTACAATTGGTTTCTTTTGTAACTTTTTATTTTGTTTCTTATTTTTGTAATTTAGTCATATGATCGTGTCAGGTTTTGTTTCTTACCAACCTGGTTTTGAGCATGTCAACTATAAGACAACTCCAGCAGCACAGTGTTTTTTTATAATTGTATACGATCACTTCACATTGGGGTGTAATATAATCATGGCTCTTGTTAAGGAAAATAAAATATTCATTCGTCAGATTTTTATATATCTACATTACGAACAATCGCAGATGATCTATTTCGGGATAAATCGTGTAACTGGGGATGTATTATTTCACTTTTCACTTTCTGCTGTGTCCTAGTCAGACAATCAGTTTCAAAAGAAATGTATACTACTATTGATGACATTGCCATATTCATTGGTTCATATATTGTAAAATTGTTTGACTGATTGGATTTATAACCAAGGAGGTTGGGTAAGTATTTTTAGGTTGTATTAATTATTTTAGGGTGTACGAATTATATGTAAAAAAAATAATAATATGTTTGTTATTCTTACAGAAATACTTTGACATAACTTTTGATTGCAAGTATCGGCTACATTCATAATATATCAACTCAACCTTTATCAGGCCTGACTTATACATCGAACTTGGGCAAATGCGTTACAGTTACAATTGTGAACTGTAATCATAAGTATTTTGCAGATATTGGACAGAGCAGCTCTTTTACGTCCATATGTCACAAACATGCACCAAATAACGGAATTTCACTGTCACCTCAAATTGGGTTCTCTTGTATAGAGTGTCGGTTACTATTAATAACATCAGATACTCAAAGGACAAAAAAAATATTGTACGCGTTGTGTATATAATATTCTCAGTATACACGATTTTCAAATATATTTAGAGATATACAACAATGTTTACCAGAATCTGCTGCTGAAATACTGTGTTGTCCTAGTGAAGATGCATATAGCCAGACTGGACCGTTAGTCCTGTCACTAGTAAAGATCACCACGGCCTAGTAAACATTCATGACTGCTTGTCCATCATGTTCAGTGAACATTTCCCCCAGAGTTATCTAAGTGCTCACTGTCCGAGTATCTGTATAACTTTGACATAGACCCTAAAAATGATTGAACCATTTATATAGTTCACGTTTCAGAGAGCCTTTTGTACAGATTGTTTCAGTTGCTTTCCGTCTTAAACAAGTCATAAACTTAAACAATTCATATTGGACTAGTGTAAAATTAATGTATGTTATCTATTTGAAAAAAATAGCGAATGTTTTGTAATTGTATTTTTATAATAGCGAAGAACACAAATGAATTCATTCAGACATATTGGACTAGTGTAAAGTTTAGTATGTTATCTATTTAAAAAATAAAAGTTGTGAGTATCAAAATTGTTTTCTTGCGTTATTTTTTAAATGAATGTATTATACAGGACTAGTAAAACTCTTTGCGGACTAGTAAAGCGTTGTCATTAATAGTCCTGTGATTGTTTTTCTTGAATTATTTTTACATGGATGTATGCAGGACTAGTAAAACTCTGCGGATTAGTAAAATTTTGTGATTACTAGTCCTGTGAACTAGTTAAAAAATAAGATGCCAGTACATTAACATGAGAAAGTATGTTGCATAATAGATGAATGTTTTTAACTAAAGCGGAGTGATTCTCTCGATGTGCAACACAGACTGCCTGAATATGAGATTGATTGATCACATCTCTCCATTTTTGAATAAGTGGTCTCACTCATGTGCTATTTCAGTGAAGACCAGCGGGCTCTGCACGTGCCATTCCTGGTGCTGATCATAGGGAATTACCCAGCAAACACAGATGTTGGCTCAGTGTTGTTTTAATGCTGGACCACCGTCAGACCTACCGAAAAATGGACTGCTATACGTGCTAAGTACGCTAGGGCTACACCTAATTTAGAAATGCAGTGCTGCATGGTATTCTGCCGATTCCTATTTATTCAGATCCACAATGTAGGCCTAATAAATACAGCAGTGTTTTCCTGCTATAAATTACAAAAACACTTTTTGTTGGTAAAAATGGGTGGACTGATGTCAAATCAACATTTTCTCAATATTTTTAAGCAATTGATTAAGACATGGTGAAATTGTACAACACTTTTAGCACACTGTATATATTGTGAATCCGAATGATTAGGAATATAGGGTGGAATATTAGTGAGGATGTCAGAGCGAGTTTGCTAAAGCACACGCAATTGTGAGAAAGTGTGCTTAAAAATAGTTCAAATCGAAGCTGTTGTCTCTGTTTCTGTGTTTAACATTGACCCAGCATGTACCCATTAGGATAACGCGGAAGTGAAATTTGATGTGTAGCAGTCAGACTAACTCATGTCCTCACGTTAGTTGATAACCCCGTCTACATACGTTAGTGATTTATCACTTTTACCTCTGTACAACAACGTTGTGCCGTCATTATACCACACTTTCGAGTCCAATCTGTCTGTAAGGGCGGGGTGTGCCATCATTGTAACAGTATTGGTTGGGGGTTGCGAACATTGACAACCATTACCCAACCAACTGTCTTGTATAGCATATTATAAAGATGTTGGTGGCTTTTTTTCATACATACATATCCTGATGGTACAGGCAGTTACACCATGGCTCTTGTCAGACAACCTTTTGAATTCACCTTGGTATACAATCCAAAATTAAATTATTGTAAGTCTAGACATATACTGTTGAAAAGCTTAGTCCAAACAATGAAAGACAGACAGATTGGACACTTTCGAGTCCAATCTGTCTGTAAGGGCGGGGTGTGCCATCATTGTAACAGTATTGGTTGGGGGTTGCGAACATTGACAACCATTACCCAACCAACTGTCTTGTATAGCATATTATAAAGATGTTGGTGGCTTTTTTTCATACATACATATCCTGACGGTACAGGCAGTTACACCATGGCTCTTGTCAGACAACCTTTTGAATTCACCTTGGTATACAATCCAAAATTAAATTATTGTAAGTCTAGACATATACTGTTGAAAAGCTTAGTCCAAACAATGAAAGAATATGACGATTCTTGGGACTGCTACAACAGACACCAGTACAGCCTCCCTGGAATCTAATTTTAAGATCATATATGAGTAAAAAAAACACAACAGTAAAAAATTGGTGTAAAAAACCGGACAAGTAATAAAAAGTTAGAAAATAAGAACATTATAACTTCAAAAACAAAAATATTATAACCGAAATCTAATTTTGAGATATTATTTGAGTAAAAAACACACCAGTAAAAAATTGGTGTAACATTAGCATATTTGGATGTATATTTTGTTATTTACGTCAGTCTGAATTAAATGACATCAGCATACTGTCTGATATTTGACATTATTTTCAAGTAGAATGAATGCCTATATTATATATAATTTAGGATTTCATTCATTGTGCAGTCGTAATTCACAGCTCCCAGTGATCAGACGTTGACCCAGCATTGTCCAGATATTGGTAGGTATGACACATAACCAGGGCCATATGGAATAATTCGGCACACCACAAGCAGAATTAGCAATCAATCACAATCCCCTGGGGGTATGATGGGTGCTGGGACAGCTGAGCTAACACATATAAGATTGGTTGATCACTTGTCTCTATGTTGAATCAGTCGTTTTTATTGCTGAAAATTATTATTACAGTTTTGGTGACTAAAAATCTTCAGATTTAATAAAATTGTATTTATATCAATGTAATAATACATCAATTTAATACCGAGAATACACGCGATCTACAAGAACTATTAACTATTTATGATATTATTATTACAGTTGCGGTAAAAGTCTTGAACTATTGAATATATATTGAATATATAATATATATCTATAGTATACATCCATCTAAACGTGAGAAAACACATTACTAATAGATATACGATGTTAAAAGTAAACTGTTTTTTTTTTGGCGAAAGGTGAATATATATTGAATATATAATATATATATACATCCATCTAAACGTGAGAAAACACATTACTAATAGAACACGGAAGTTATTTTTTATATGCAGCAGGCTGTCAGATACCTTCAGACTAATAAATAACACTGTGCTCACACTGAGAAGCATTTGTGGTGAGATGATTAACGATTTGTCGCTCTGCCAATTTAAACATTGGGCAAACATTCTACCAATATGTTTGCAAAGCGGAAGTAATTCTCTTGATGTGTAACACAGACTGCTTGAATGTGAGATTGATCACATGTCTCCATTTTTGAATCAGTCGTTTTTGTTGCTAGGATTTAGCTAATATTATCTCTGGTACACCTCGACATATTACATATATTGAACACATGACAAATGTTACCAAAAAGATTATAACAAAAAAGCTGTTTTTAAGATAATATTCGGTGTGAAAAACCGCACAAGTATTAAAAAGTTAGAAAATAAGAACATTATAACTTCAAAAACAAAAATATTATAACCGAAATCTATTTTTAGGATAATATTTGAGTAAAAAAACCCACACCAGTAAAAAATTAATGTAAAAAAAATATTAAGCTTGTAAAAATCCACATAAAAGTCCTAAAAAGATATTTTTTACAAATTTTTTACAAAATATTTTGTGCAAATGTTAAAACAACTTGCAAATTTTGTTGGTGGGTTGGCGTTTGTGTACGGTTTTGAATATGTACCTTGTAAAACAGCATTAAAAACATCCAATTCTAGTCTCTCCAGCCTACCAACGGGAGGGGGTGGGTGTTACCCAAATCTGGAATGGTTCTGTATATGTTAAAACAACCATAAAACAATGTTGCATTTACAACATTAAAAATTCCTGTCTCTAAAATTCCTGTGTCTCCAAAAAAATTCTTTGTCTTCAAATTTCGTGCCTCCAAATCTGGAATGGTTGTGCAAATGTTAAAACAACCATAAACCAATGTTGCTTTTACAACATTAAAACATTCCGTGTCTCTAAAATTTCCGTGTCTCCAAAAAATCTCTTTGTCTTCAAATTTCTGTGTTACCAAATCTGGAATGGTTGCGCAAATGTTAAAACAACCATAAACCAATGTTGCTTTTACAACATTAAAACATTCCGTGTCTCTAAAATTTCCGTGTCTCCAAAAAATCTCTTTGTCTTCAAATTTCTGTGTTACCAAATCTGGAATGGTTGCGCAAATGTTAAAACAACCATAAACCAATGTTGCTTTTACAACATTAAAACATTCAGTGTCACTAAAATTTCAGTGTCTCCAAAATTTTTGTTTGTTTTCAAATTTCGTGTCTCTACATCTGGAATGGTCGCGCCAACGTTGTACCAGAGTTGTATCAGAGTTGTAGTACCTAGTCTATGGGATGCTACCCTGGGGAGGGTGTTAGGGTAATGTATGGTTGTAAAACAATGTTGTAACAACGTTAGGCCAGCATTGGGGACTTTGGCCATCATTGATAGCGTTCAGACAATCATGCCCGCATTGACAACCATTATACAACCATTACCCGTGTCCCCAACCTATATATCTCTCTACTAATAGTCAACGATAACAAGAAACGTTTTTTGAGCTTATTGGTAACTATCACAATTTTCTGCTTTAACTGTATGTAACTGTGCACCTACCAATAACTACAAAGCTGATCATGTATTCATCATTGCTAAAGAAAAGGTAACGTTGCGTAAGAGTAATAATTATGCTTATGATATGATTTCCTTTTTGTGATTGGCTGCAGTGTTGTGTTTGCCAATATAATATTTTTTTGTGACTTTTTGACAGGCATGCGGTGTCGCATCCGTCATCATGGGTGTGTTGTGATCGCCTATTTTAATCCTTCAAGCACAGATTTCTTAAAATAAACCATACAGACCACAAGGATTTTTTTCAATTCGAAATTATCATAAATATCTTAGTTAGCTCTTTCAGATTCATTTGAATACCTGTGTTATGGGTCTACGACTATCATACATATTTTCACTTTTACAGTGCAGGGATCGACTTGTACTGACGTCAGATCCTGACTGCGCTGTAAGGGTTAATCTTTTTTTTGTGATTTTTCGACAGGTTGTTTGTAATTCGGTATAGCACCCAGTATCATTGCTGTGATGTGAAGGCTTATATATATATATTTGTTTTGCCGATTGTTTAACAGGTGGTGGGTAAAGCGGGCTGGTTCCCGTCTTCACAGCTGATGAAGACGCTGATCTTGATCATCTGTCTGAGTTACGTGTTTATGATGAACATGAGAATTCTTTCATACATCAGTTTGGTGGCTAATGTATGTATGCTGATCGGGGTCGCTATTGTGGGAGTTTACTGTAGTCAGGTAATAATTGTAGTCAGGTAATACATTTCTCACAAAAGCCGTTGTTAGTGAATATAGTTTATCATATTCCTGCTTTTCCTCTTACACACCGACATATTATATTGTATTTTTGACACTAATAATTCAAATAAGTATCACATAATGCTTATCTATGAATGAGCTCAGCACATGTTGACACCCCTTGCCTAATATATTCACGCATTAAAGCTGTGTTTACCTGTAATGTCATATCACCATACTATTCACATAATGTTTGTGGAATGGATAATACATCAGAAGCTATAAAAAAAACTAACGTGATTTTCTTTTACAAAAAATAGTTTTGTAAATTTGCATGTCACACCTAACTCATAGTAGACTGTGCGCTGGTCACTCGCCTGAAAACTTGAACTGGTCGCCAGACATGTTTTGACTGGCTTTAAGCTGCTTGTGTTCTGCATAGGTGACACTGTTTGGCTGGGTGCCCTGATCGTTATGATATTCTGCGTCAGCGCACCTGTAGTGACCGACGCCCTTTAATTAATAATTTAGATTACCAAAAACAGTTAAGCACATCGTCCATCTCTAAGCGTCACGAAAAACAGAATATATGCTCTACATATTGCATTTAATTAACTGATGATAATTGATATATTGTCTCTTTCACAAAAGCGAATGTCTGGCCAACTAGTTGATTTATTTAATCCTTTTTCTTCTGTCCAGGATTTACCAGACGTGAGTGAATACCCCGCCGTGGCTGACATCTCCACAATTCCTCTCTGGTTTGGAGCAGCTGTACTTGCATTTGAAGGCATCGGAATAGTAAGAATTTTAGAAGTTTAGCTGTTTAATGTTTCTGTACTATTTATTCTTCCATTTTAATTTGAGGCTTCTTGCAATGTTAACAGGTTATGCATCACTATTAGTTTATACATTTACTGTAAAAAGGAACGTGTTAAAAAGGCCTATAACTAAGCTGGGTTAACATCGAAGTGAAGATAATGCACTGCAGTAAAAAAAAATTGTAAGAACTTAAATAATCTGCTCTTGATTTTTATTTGTCGACGTCTTCTTGTTAAATAACAGACTTCTATTGCCTGTTATTTATTAAAGTCGAGCTGCAAAATAAATGATTTTATTTTATCGAATATTCACTCTAGCGTTCATGTTCGCGTTGGTGTGTTTTGTATTCTATTTCGCTCTATAAAAGAAAATTAGATAATCCTTGATCATGAAAACCTATAATTAGACACAGAAAAATTGTTGTTGAAATGTTTCTGACCATGTTATAGTATAAAATAAAATTATGGGTAATGGCAGACCTAATTTGCATAATAAATTAGCATAAAATGACGCGTTATGCTTAAACATGAAATCCTATACTAAGACACCAACATGTTGTTGCTGCCATGTTCACTGTTCAAGTTATTGAATAAAATGAGATTTTGGGTAATGGCGGACCTAATTTGCATATTAAAAGAAATGCTCAAAGTTGTAATGATGACAACCCAGCTATAACCAGTCGAAATCAACCCAGGAATCCAGTATCACCAAAACATATCATATTATAAAAGATTCCTTGGTTCGTAATATACGACAATAGACATTGACCTCTATTCCAGGTTTTACCCACCGAGGAGAAGGTGCGCCACCCTGAGGATTTTGGTGGTATTACAGGTGTAATGAACACAGGGATGAGTCTCTCTATTATAGTTTATAACTATGTGGGATATTATGGCTATATGAAGTTTGGTGATGACGTGGAAGCCAGTATTACTCTAAACTTACCACTAGATCACTGGTAAGTTTGAAGCCAGTTTTATACTAAACTTAGTGATCACATAAGATCACTGGTTAGTAATATAAGAAATATCACTGTAACAGAGTACAGTGAAATACAGTGAGTCGATATCCACACATGAAAGTTAATACAGTGACATGCATGCTAATAGACGTCATGACGGTAATTTTAGCATATTTCTATCAGGCGAATACAACCTAAATACCTAATTAGCTGACCGCCTTGCCATCTTGGTCGCATATGATCATGCTTCTCGTTTTACACAGTGACAGATGCGCCTTATTGTCTTGGTTAACATTAGGCCCACCACTGGAGCTCAATTCAGGGCTCGTTAAAAGGTTTATTTTCTTTTTGTAATAGCAAAGTGACCTCCCAGCAAACAATCATCAAACTTCTATCAAAAAACTATAGCGCCTATATCCTCAGCGGACCAAGCTCAGAGGCGCATAAAGATACATCTCCTAGCTGATGGGCCCATGGAACCATGAAGGTCAAACACGATACATCCACGCAATTTTGAACCAATGTTGGCTTAGTGTCTACAACGCCGGCTCAACATTGATCCCACATTCACATGGGTCGATTTCCCGTTTTTGCTGGCTTCTGTGGCCGTGAGGTGTTATTACTTGCTGAAATGAAGAATTTTGAATCGAATTCTGGTGCTATCAGATAAATCAGTGTAGCCTTTGCGTGCACAAAAGTTACCCAAAGCCCCATTTATTGCGTTGTGTTATTAGTTCCCATAAGTTATTGTGTATAGGCCCTATGTGATGTGGTCTGCTCCATTTCACTAATATTCCTTTTAATGACATGTACTGGTGTGTACAACAGAAACGGTATTATTAAACTATGGTGTTGGAAAAGTGAGAGTTGTTGAGATTTTTTTGTCTCCTGTGTTTGTGTTGTCCATTATCTGAAAGACCCCTTGCGGGTCAGATGCTGTAAAGTGAGGGCAAGCAACTTTACAATATGCTAATATGTTGCAGGTTGTTCCTGTTGGCGAGGGTGTCGATATGTGTAGCAGTATTAGGAAGTTATGGTGTACAGTTATATATTGCTTTACAAATTACGTGGTCTCATATCGAGGTCAGATTGACAACGAAGATTGACTTCAAATATTCCAAGCATATCTACATCGCTATTCTCATCCTCTTTGCATGTAAGGTTTGTGACTTCACCCATAAGAAATAAAGTCACTTAGTGCGAAAAGTCCCCCCCCCCCCCCGTAAAATGTACATATCAGTGATGTGAAAATCGTCCAGCTATGTGCTGTGTAACACGAGCTGTTGCTGATAATGTGTCAGCCGATGAAAAATACACACTATTGACAGGCATTTGTGATGATATATTCTGATTTTACACACATAATTCTGAATTCTTTTGCCTATGTTTTGCTAAGTAAGTGGGGTCTAGTGCTGTCTTATGTGTCCATTGTACTTATTTTGTTGTTTACAGATCAGGTGAAACTTCTTTTTAAATTTGTTATTTTTTTCTTTGTTCATAGATATCATAGCGATGACAATACCTCAGTTGGACCTTATCATATCTCTGGTAGGAGCTGTGTCAGGCACCACATCGGCCATTATCGTCCCCATTACTCTAGACATTATAATGTCATGGACAGATAAAGACTACGGCAGATTTTACTGGAGAGCACTTAAGAATGGTGTCCTGCTGACGTTTGGTGTTTTGGGATTCGTGGCTGGAACAGGTTCTTCACTGGTCAACATTATAAAGAGCTACCAGTGACAATTACCATGGACTTCACCAGTTAACATTATAAAGATATCCCAGTCACCATGAATGTGTAGGCTTACATTTCAATCACTATAAAGTGAGCTACATGCAAAAATGTGCTTGGATTGAGACGGAGTAGGATACTTTTTGTAAGCATATAATTCATTCTTTCGCCGCTAATTACGACTGCAGTCGTTTTAAATGCATTTTATAAGCAAACTAAATATTTGTTATTGTGATTGAAATGGTCCAGGATTGGATCATAAACATTATAAACGATAAGTTATGCTGTTAATTCCTTTTATTAATGTAGGCTTGAAATCAATAAGATCATCTCAAAACATGGCCTCTGATATTCCTCCTACTGCTGATCTCAAATACTACCAAAGCGAATGAAAAAAAATTGATTTGATAATATACCCAATAAAAAACTTAATCTATTTGAATGTTAAAACGTCCTTATTGTAATGGATTATATAATTATATACATGCATCATTTGTAGCATAACTATATACAATCTTTTCGTTATTGATAAAATATTAAGTGAGTATCTGCCATGCAAATACTTGATAATCCATTTTACAAATTACAGACCTAAGCTGTCTTACATCCTAGCTTCAACCTGTGCAGTGAGAGTACTTTAAAAATCACGAGATCATAGCTCAAGTATTCTACTCTGCTCTGACCAATTGTTATACGTTATTTAGTCGCGTAACATTATTAAAACGATATGACTGAATAATCTTGGTTTACAGGGTAGTAGAGCAATTGTGTTGATATCATCTTTACTTGGTAAATCTCTTTTATAAATTACAGAGCTAAGGTGTCGTTTACAAACGAGCGTCGACTTGTGCAAGCAGCTATGTTGAAATTATCTTTAAGCAATAACAAAAACATAGATTGGAAAAGTATTTTCTCTATCCCCATTGTGTGTTTTTAAATGTCTTGGTTTTATGTAATAGTATTATGTTTGATGCCATACATAGTGGGTGCCCTGGGTACTACTTTTGATTAATTTTACCCCGGCTTTCATCACAATTTTACAGAAAGAAATGATAAAATCAACCATTTTGATATTTGTGACACTATTATGAAACACTAACTTGTAAAATTTGACCATGTTATTTGTATTATGTTATTAGTATAATTTAAAAAACAAAATTGTATACCTGAACACATCATATTTATTATCAATGTTAAATTTATTAGTCAGCGTTGTTTGCGAAATTGTAAATATCTTATTAGGTCCTTGGAAATCACAAGAAATTCGTAAATTTTATATTCAGTGACACAGAAAATAGTAAAGACAATGTATAAACATATATGAATCCTTTTATATTGTGAATTATTTGTTCACCAGCACATTTTAATATAGTGTATGTTCAATTGCGTTGTTATCTCCTATTCTCGCATCATTTTCTAGTCTTCTGCTATTGTATTCTTGTTTGTGTTTTGCACCTTCATTTTCCTCTTTCTGTGGTGGTCTCTAACCATCCTAATGGATTTCCCACTTTCTTATATATGATCCATTCCGCCCCGACCCTGGTCACCGTGGCACTGGTGGCCATTTTGTCTAATTACTTATTTAATTTTTGAGGGGTTTTTTATCGGGTTAGGGAGGTGAACGTTATAAATCGCGAAATTCGTCGCCCGAAATAACAAATCACACACAATTTACTGGGATATTCTCCATACCTGATTCTAAAAAATTGGGTCTGTAAACAATAAACAGTTGTTAAAAAGTGGTGATTTGTCACGAGATATGCTATGTCAGCCTGACACGGGCTATTCAAGATGGCATCGTCACTGGTAGCCCAGGTGATGGATCATATATATTTTTGGCTCTAGTTTTATTATGAGAACAACTCAAGTGATGCAATAATGTGCTCATGAGAGATGTAGATGTTCTAATGATATTATTTTTGAGAAGATAGGTGCGGTGACCTCTGCATCAAGTAAGCAGTTCTGCTGCCCCACAATTCATAATATGGCAAGATACAAACATGTGTAAGATAATTCAGCTTTTCACTCTCGTTACTCACATTTTCTATGATCTATACATGTCCTGCAGATATTCTTTCTAACATGATGTTTTTTTAAGGAGGGGACAACAAACGACCAGTAATTCAACACATGTGCGAATAGAGATCGATTTGGTGTGTAGCTAAAGTTAAATGGATGGCAGCTCACAAAATGTCAACATTAATATGGACACTGTCGTTGATTTTATTTCACCATGGATAAATCTACAGCGTCAAAAAATGAAATAATGGTACAAGCTGGTCATCATTTTTCATTGAGTTGATTTTTTTCTATAATGGTCTAGCCATATCGCACCATACCTACCAACCCTACCGATTCTAGCGGAAGGCTACCGATTTTAAGGTCTATCCACTGCCTACCGATTTTATAGGCCTATCCTACCGAATTTCAACTTATCAGCTCATAAAGATAAAATACACCTGTAAATCTACCCCAGCTACTATAAAAAACATAAAAAAACTACTCAAAATAAATGGTGAAACTGTGGCTGGAATGCAGGAAATGACACATAGAGCACATGTATTTAAAAAAAAATTGAGGGGGTGCAGGCCGGGCCCACCTTTGGCACACTCGGAGCACGCATCCTGCGGACCAGGTCAAAACCATAGACCTGTTCTAATTCTCTTGTCAAAACCTACCGATTTTTCAAATCAAAATGTTGGCAAGTATGTCGCACAAATATCCAGATAACAGATATTAAAACAAACTGGAGGCAACTGTGACAAGTAACAGTAATACAGATTGAATGTACATTTTAAACTTATTTTTGTGACACTTGCGACTTTTAACTTTGTGACTATTGTAAATTTTGCGACTTTATTATTGTTTCACTTCTGTGACATCTGTGACATTAGTGACATCTGCGACTTTTGTGACATTTTTTTAATTTGTGTGACATTTATGACTTATGTGACATTTGTGACCAGTTGCGATCGTTTGCAACCACTTGTGACAGGCTGTCACCTTTTGCGACAATTTGTGACCGATTGCGACCATTTGCAACAGCTTGCGACTGTGTGCGTGTACTTCACCTAACATTGCTCTCTTTCTCCTCTCTCTCCTCTACTGTCATATCATTCATCACCCCATCCTCAGAAGGATATCCTGGTCCAGTTTAGCCTATATATGAGCAAAGGTGGCCTAAAACTGCATTCATTCATTCATTCTTCCCCTCTCTCTCTTCTTTCTGTGTCAATATCACTACTCTTTAATTATAACTTTTATTTTAATAGTGAAATGCAGCATTTAAGATATTTCTACTCTCGATGACAGTGCTGGACCACTGTCTACAATGCTGGCCCGTCATTAAAACATAATTGGATATATGTATTTTAATTATCAAATGTAAAAAGTGATCAGAGCGGTCGTTCGAGAGGCGCAATACACTAGGCCAGCATAAACTTGCGACTCAACGAATACAATGCTCCATTGTGAGAGGCGGCTTTTTATTATATTATTGAATGGGCCTTCAACCGGCATGTACATCATTGCACTGACATTGGTTCACATAGTCGATCCATACAATCCGCTTTTAGGTCCAGATCCGCTGTCCGGATTGCTGGACAGGAGCTGCAGTGTTCTAAGCAGCAGCTGGCGTGCTCCCACTAGCTAGCTAACCAGCTAGCTGCCGTGCTCTCAGCAGCAGCTGGCGTGCTCTCGACCAGCTAGCTGCCGTGCTCTCGACCAGCTAGCTGCAGTGCTCCCGCCAAGTAGCTGCCGTGCTCCCAGCAGTAGCTGTCGTGCTCCCAGCGGCTAGCTGCCGTGCTCCCAGCAGCAGCTGCAGTGCTTTCAGCAGCAGCAGCAGCTGCCGTGTTCCCATCAGCTAGCTGCCGTGCTCTCAGCAGCAGCTGCAGTGCTCTCAGCAGCTAGCTGCCGTGCTCCCACCAGCTAGCTGCCGTGCTCCCAGCAGCAGCTGTCGTGCTGTTGTACTCCCAGCATCTAGCTGCCGTGCTCTCATCAATAGCTGTTGTGGTCCGAGCAGCTAGTTGCCGTGCTCTCAGCAGCAGCTGCTGCATTGCTCTCAACAGCAGGTGCCGTGCTCATACCAGCTGGCTGCCATGCTCTCACCAGCTAGCTGGTTCAGAGCACGGCAGGTGCTGCTGAGAGCACGGCAGCTAGCTGGTGGGAGCACGGCAGCTAGCTGGTGGGAGCACTGCAGCTAGGCTAAAATAGTTCATATAAAAAACAACAGGTACCTTCTCCACATACCCACCCCGCCCCCTCGACACTATATAGTGTAGAGGGGAGGGGTGGGTACCCCTCCCCCTCTACACTATGTAGGGGTGGGGGTGGGTGTAGATATGACAAAACGGGCTTAAATTAATTTGTATCTTTCATCATCCCCTTAAAATGGGCTTAAATCATTAGGCATGCTTAATCATTGACAGGAGTATTTGTAGTAAGATAAAATAAAAGCAGCTAAAGTATTTACCTTGCTTTAATCTCGTTTTTATTGGTCTAAACTGCGCATTGTAAAACAGGCTTAACGATTTAAGCACATTCTTCGAGATAACAACTTTGCACAGATTGCCCATTTTAAAACAGGCTCAGGTGTTTTATATGGTTATCATACCAAAACGAGATTTCTGCTAAGTCATGTAGGTTAGGCTGGTTTTCATTCTGGAGGGACGAATTATCTTCATATTTGGTCCAATTGTTATGAACAACATCCCACACAAGACAAGTAAACATTTGGGAGGGATTCTATAATTTTAGGTACCAGTGATGATATTTTCCTTGATATATGAGATTGTCTGGATATTGTCAAAAATTTCAACACATGTCAACTTAACTTTGTTTATTGACATAGCGTTGTCGGCAGAGCTTAATTTCACTTTCAAATGATTACTTTTATCAATTTAATTTTTTCTTACCGTTATGGAGATACTAATTTACCGTTATGGAGAGACCAATTTATGTTACGGAGTAATCTTCAAACCTAAATTTCTCAGTGACCCTTCTACAAAAGTATAAAATATTTAACAAGTAGTTGAACATGGCTATTATAATGTTGATCACTTAATTTAGTAAGAATCACTTTATGAAAATAACCCTTTAATAATGAAATAAGAATTTCTCTCCGTTACGATTATTGTCGTTATGGAGAGTAATAATAACGAACATTGTCTCTCCATAACGACAATTATTTCTGTTATGGAGTGACAATAAACAAATACTAAATATCGATGCTATCACAAATTGAAAGACAAAAAAAAAGTTATTATTTCAACAAGTGTCACTTGTTGGTTAAAATACCAAATTTATAAAGGTTTATAGCTATTTTTAAATGAGTAAAAGGTAATTAGTGACTACTTTTTCTCTCCATAACGTTTTTATTTTTGTTATGGAGAGACAGGAAAAACGCGTTATGGAGAGACGTTTTTTTTACTAAATCGTACATAACATCTATGTATTATGCTATACTATGATTATTTTTGTTTTTTTCAAATGAGGTTGTAGTAGGCTTAGCGGTTGTAGGGTGCTTAAAAGTTTAATTCCAGTATTTATGTGTAAAAAATCCCGTTATGGAGAGACGTTGAATTAAAATACTCACCCAAAGACTTGCACAAACCTTACATTATTTCTAAACAAAAACACATTTATTATACTTTTTTTCACGATATACTGCAGGAAGGTCTCGCGCAACTCTTTGGCACCAGACAAGTGATATTTTAGTCAGAAAAAGTATAGAAATTATCTGAAAACTATAAGCGTTACGGAGAGTCGCTGCAACGTGGGACAGACATAAATTGCATAAAAAGTGGTAAAATAATAAAATTATTTTTTAAAACGTGTATATAATCTTATAGATAGTGTTGTGCACTAACATTATATCAGAAACAAATATAATATATAATACAGGAAGTCTAGAATAAATCGCCTGTTTAGGTGGGATTTAGAATGTGGGACAAGGCTTTTTGGCAAAAATTGGCTAAATTTACACAATATTTATTTCAAAAAACACATTTATGTTAGAATTTTTTGAGTTTTAAAATTGCTATATTGTAAAATAAAGGTCATTCATTGCATTTATGTAATCAAATTAAATCAAAATATTCAATAATAAATATTACAAGGTGCGGACAGTGCTGGTGCTTAAAATTATAGAATCCCTCTTGGGGTCAACATGGTTAATTTTATGTCATTCTAGGGTCATTTTGGGGTCAAAAATTCAAAATATCTGTTTCCGCAATAAAGTTTACCGTATCAGTATGAACCATTTTCTCCTTTTTCCTTTCTTTGATTGCCATCACCGTGCTTCATCATAGCCACCGAGTTTTTCAAGACCAATTTGAAAGGATTCAATCCCTTTTAAATTGAGTAGGGCCCGCCTATTTTAATGGTTTTGGCGCTACAAGCCAATAGAATACATGAGATAGCTGAAATCCACTGATCGATTTTGACAAGCAATTACATAACCTGCATATCTGCTGTTCTGTTAGACCAGTTGTCTTCATATTTGGTCCACTTATTAAAGATAACATCCCTCACAAGACAAATGCACATTTGGGATGAACAGGGCTAATTTTAGGTCATTCTAGGGACACTTTTGGGGTCATTTTGTGATCAGAAACTCGACATATCCATTTCCACAATACAGTTTGCAGTATCAGTGAACAAATTTCCCCTTTTTTATTTCTTTGATTGACATCACCATGCATCATCATAGTCCGGCAGTCAAGTCCCTTATTTTGCTCTAACCTGGACTTGGAGTATATAGTTTTTTTCTTCGCAGAATATTGTTGTCCAGACCCCCCACTTAAAGAATCCAGAGGGTGTGGAGGTGTCACCCTTGGGCAATTTTAGTTATTCACGTTTTTCAAAATGGCCGCCAATAGCCACAGTGGAAATGTACCTTTTTCACTTTCTGTCTTAGAAATATGTATAATACCACTTTTCCAACTAAACTAAACACGAGAAACTCATTTCCGGCATTATTTTTTTATTCAGAAACTTATTTGGGGCATAAATTCAAGATGGCCGCCACCGATATTGGCAGTTCACATTTTGCATCATGATAGAAGCATGTTTAGATACAGGTACCTGTTACCATGGTTACCAGTATGCAATTTTCTAAGCCTACTCACTGACTTTAAAAAGGCTATCAATTTGAAGGCATAGTACTAGACTCTGATCTAGGCCTATAGCCTACAATAGTCCCAATACAATTATTTTCTCCAAAATATTGGCCAGGCGTAATAAGTTCATCAGTTCCCATATATATATATCAAGACATTGACAAATTTAAACTGGTTTACATGTCTGATCTGATACAGCTGTTGGCAGATATCACCAAAAAGAGCAGAATTTCAAAGATTTGGGTAACCAGTTATAATCATGATGATATGTACGTTCTGAACAGGAATCAGATTGACCTTTACATATATATAGCTGCAGTTGAACAGATGTTACCATACATGTTTTGCACCAGGGCATCTGGGCTATGCACGTTACGGTTTATGTTATCTGCGGAATATGCAGGCTATAGGCCTACCATTAGATATGGGGCGGGGACCCTAGGGTAGTGGTTAGCACCGCTGCCTTTCACGCTAGAGTTCGGTTCCCGGTCTCGGCGGTTTGAAAAAAAACAAAAAAATGTTTCTTCCCCATCCACGTGTGAGGGTCAGTAGGCCCCCCTATTGTGGGGAGCCTCAGTGACCAAGAGGTAGCGTGCTCGGCCTCAGACCGCCAGGGCTCGAATTTCGAATCCTGTGTTTGGAGGACAGTGTCATCTCAATCATCTCACCATCCTCAGGAGGTTCTCCTGGCCCAGTTCAGCCTATACGTGCATAAAGGTGGCCTAAAGCCCGATTCATTTCATTTTCATTTTGCCATTGGATATATCTTGAAACAGTGCATGAAAGGTAAACATACAATACACCATAATCCATGTAGTTCTAATGGTGACATGTTCATCGAGTCAAATTATGTGAGGTTGGCCCCTATACGGGCATAGTCCTGAGTGGTTAAAACCAGGTATGTATAGACATGGTCGTTTTTGCGCAAAACTGGAACATGGTCTCCAGAATATTGATGACAATGTAACAATTCAGATTCAAAATAAGCATAAAGAAAAGTTTTCAACAAGGATTTTAGATGACTCTAAAGACTGGTTTGCTATACTGCAACTATGTTTCCACCCATCACCAGTAATATAATATCGTTACATGATAGAAACAAGATAGAGCTGTAGAAATTGGCATAACATTCATGCATATATTTGAAGCTAATTGGCCTGAAGGTTTTCTCGATCCAATCACCAAGCAGATTTTAACATTTACTTGGGTAGGGAAACCGTTGAAACTTGGTACTGAAATAATTTATCGGCGTGATCTTGGGCTTCAATCAAGTCCCAGAAGTATCAATATTAATGATATATTGATACACGAACTGGCTCCATTCGCAACTGCTATATGTTGGACACTAAGATAACTAAATCAAAGTGTAACCTTTTTTAAACAACTTCAGGTAGACATATCGCGTAGACCTGTGAATGCCACTAGCTTAGTGGTCGATGGTTCTGAAGTGATGTGGACAATAGCTTGGCCTACTGAATGAACTCTCGATGACTTTCTTGATTTCTTTCTACTGAGCTGTCCGTTAATGTGTATGAGTATCTAATATTTGATAGATGCAAAGACTTCAGCTTGAATGGAAATGCAAGATTATGCGGTCCACAAACTGGCTAGCAATACACTACTTCCTGATCAAAATGGGGTCCTCACGGTTAGTGAAAATTAAAAAAAAACTAATCAAAGCCATCATCAAATACATTGAAAAGGATAATGTGTTCCATGACCTGTACAGATCGACACACGACAGAAAGTAACCATGATGCTGTAATATTTAGACCAGGTTTAAGCACCTCGCACGAAGAATCAGACAATTGTTATCAGGCACTTGCTGCTGAGAGGGAGGTGGGTCATGGGGTAAGTAGTGTTGTCTCAGATGACACAGGTGTTTTTATTTCGCTTCTGCGCCATTCACGCAGAGGAGAAATTCTCATCTGAGATGTTCATGGAATCTCCGATTGGGGATCGAACATCATAGATATAAAGTTTTGAAGTACAAGAAAATCCTATCTGATAATTATATTGGTCGGCATGTCATCAGTGTATGATAAATGAACATTTACCCGTTGGTATGATGTGGGAAAGGTAACTGCACTGAAGATAAATAAGTGTTTAAGCTGGTTATTCTTTGTGTCGCATATGTGACCGAACTCGTTAAATCACAGACATTTTTGAACAAACAACTACATTTATGTCACCATGTTATGGTCAGCCACAATACTCTACCATTACAGAAGAAGGTAGGCAGAATCAGTGGGCTGGCAAGCAAGCACCTGACCACTGCCCAATAACTGTGCTCATTGCCTCCAACAACGGATACCTTCACAAAAAGACATTAAAACAGCACATCTACAGGTAAAGCTTTGAAAATGTGCTCTAAAATCCCCTCCTTATTTGGACCCAAATGACTTTGGCTCGCAAAATGGTTTTGGGCGGATTGCCAGCGGCGTACCCTGGTTCCCAGCTAAACAACGGTGCAAAGGCAGCTCCCGCATCTGCGCAGGCACTAGTGTTGGCCGTGGTAAGGCCTTTATCGGCAATAGAGTGTTTGACATTATCACGTGGGATGAATGAAGTTACCCCCAGCTATTGCTACACTGGGATTATAATACCCGAGGATAGCGGAGCTGTGCTTTGTATAAGTCTCCATCCGTCTGGGCATATCTGGGAGTAAATCCTCTAGACATGTCCAGAACCCCTTGTCGCCGAGTGAAGGAAACCACTCACAACAACCCACCATGCTCTATGACCTTACCCTCGCATCTTCATCTGTGCATTATTTATCTCAATGGACTACACTGGTTTTAGTGTATTAAAATGTCACTTGAATGCAATTTAAAGTTTGTGTTAAAAAGTAACGTTAAGCATTATTCTACTACTAGGCCTACTGTGTCTCGGCAGCTGAGGCATAATTGTCGGCACCTTTTCAGTTTTTCAAGTAAAGTTATGACGCTTGGTGATTTTAATGTACACATAGGCCTATAATTTAAGATGTTCATGACAACTGAGGTTAGAATGTATAAACAGTCATTATAGATTGATGGTGATTATATTTTATATAGCCCTACCTATGTTGTTAGGGTAGTTGTGAAACATGAGCATTTGCCTGTGTGTCGTTGCTGCAGTAAATATATAATATTATTGCTGTTATTACGTTTTTCTTTTGATCGTGCTCTCATGATGTTTATTATATATGATCTCGCTTATTCCACATACAAAATTAATCCACAGAGAACGTTTGACCAGCAATTTAGTTTCACACTTGTTTCGGCTCAGAAATGTACTTTAGTAGTTGAGTAGTGGCGGCCATCTTGAATTTATGCATGACGGCGACATCTAAATTACAATATAATGCCGAAAATAGGTTTCTTGTGGTCAATTTAGTTAGAAAAGTGGTATTATACATATTTCTAGGCCAAAAAGTGAAAAAGTTATATTTCCATTATGGCTCTTGGCGGCCATTTTGGAAAACGTGAATAACTAAAATTGCCCAAGGGTGACACCTCCACACCCTCCGGAATCTTCAAACAGGGGGTCTGGGTAGCGGTATTCTGCAAAGAAAAAAACTATATACTCCAAGTCCAGGTAAACCACCATGGCTGCCGGACTATCATACCAACTGAGTATTTTGAGACCAATTTGAAAGCTACCAAGCCACTTAAAATTGAGTAGGCGCCGGCTATTTTAATGTCTTTGTCAATTTTGGTGCTAGGAGCAAAAATAGCTGAAATTTACAGACTGATTCCGGCATAATCAATATATCGGCCTTTTTTTCTGATCAATTTCCTTCATATTTGGTCCACTTGGTTAGAATATCATCCCACAGGACAAATTTGGGGTCAACATAGTTAGGGACGCACCATTTGATTTCTGGGGGGGGGGGGGGGCTAGATTATTACTTTTAGTTATGTTTTTTTTCTGAAAAATTAGCACACAATTTTTTTTTTTAGCACCGACCTTGGAACAGACATTTTTTTTGTCCCTGGAAAAAAAACAAAAACAATTTTTTTGTGACAGTTCATATTTAATTAATTATGTTGACAAATGTCATGCACCTTGATGAAGGTCAGTCTCTGACATACATACAGTAACTGCGGCTGTATTCAAGGGTCTACTTAATAAATATTTCTTATGACTCGCCTTTCATTCTAGAAGCAGCATAATCTGTACGCATCATTTGGCGATCTGTTGTCTTCAAACTAGGACGCAAACAACTATGACTTGAATACTATGTGGTAGAGCGGGTTCGGGTATTTCCGAGCGGGGGGGGGGGGAGTATTTCCGAACATTGCCAATATATTTCATCCCGTTGCTGGCTAGACATGAATAAATTGTGTCAGGCAGAGCTGCCCGTTGTGCGTGACTGTTCTGTCACGCACCGTTATTATGAACCAATTTCAAATCCATTAATTTTGCTATTTTTAAAAGTCACTTTCAAAATGTCGTAAAGTAGACAAGTCTTTAAAAATTAAGGTAATTACACGGAAGGTAATGGTCTATTTATGATATGTATTATCAATCCTAGAATTATTATTTATATGGGGAAATATACCTTGCAATGCACCTCCTAGATATAAAAACATCAAAAAACAATTTTTGGTCATGATACTCTGGTTCCCAGAGCCACACTACGCGGCGTGGCCGAGCTTCATGTATGCCCCAGTGGCGAATGTTTGTGACTTGCTGCTATTTTTAGATGAAAATAGGATAATCCCCGATTTCAAACATTTTTGAAAGGTCACTTCCCCGGATGAAGAGTTGTTCACAGTATTGTATTTCCCCTTTGGCGCATTTCCTATGACTTGACCCAGAAATTATTCACTGGCCTCAATAGCACAGGCATGATGGTGACGTGACTAAGAACCTTGGCCAATACCCGGCCATAAATGAAATTGGCCGGGCTCGCCAGGCAATGGTCATGATAGCCTTATCATTTGGGACGTGTTCGGAAATAGACCCATCAATTAATTTGGTTTCGTCTAATTAAGAACACTAGGCACAGCGAATGCGTCATTGCGAAAGGAAATACATCAATGGACGCGATTTGTAGGCCTGCAAACGGTTGTGACGTTTCTATGTGGGGTTGAAAAGTAATATGAAGGAAACTATGAAAAAAATCTCAGATTTCAACAGATTCGGGTAATCTCGAACAGTGGCATTTCCTAATATTTTTTTGGTTTATATTTTTTTTGTGGACGAATTACAACTGGCATTGATTCTATTTGTATCATATTTGAGTATACTGCGCATGTTCCTGCTTCTAAACTGGTTATTTTCTCCTTAGATTAAAAAATGGGTGGGTGTTCGTTTATACCCTACTTGGTGTTCGACATTACCTCCTCTATTTCGAGTATACCCGCCGTTACCTTGGGTACTACAACTTCCTGTACAACTTTCAGATTCATGAATGGCCGTGCACGTGGTTAATTAAGTCATCAATCATAGTTTCATTCATTAAATGATGTCACGTGGGGAGCTGATAGACAAATGGGGAGACCAGACATCAAGTGCAGAGGCTTAGGTGTTCCGAAATACCCGAACCCGCTCTAAACATTCGCAAAAAAATAGAAAAATATCACATTCGTTATTAGACAAAGAGCCGACCATAAACAAACAAAAAATACATCAGTAAAGCCGCGTCCAATTTCACTGTTAAATAATACCTTGTAGTGATTTTGGGAATTTTCCTAGAAATATTTTGCGCTTTAATTATTCCTTGTATTAGTCGTTTATTTTAAATTCCACTTTGATGAGCTTCTTATCAACAATTAAAATTATCAACAATTTTTTTTGGCACAATCTTTCAACATATTTTTTTTTTATGTACAAGTTTTCAGCATATATTTTTTTTACAGAAATTTGAAAACAAACATTTTTTTTCAAAAATAATCTAGCCCCCCCCCCCCCAGAAATCAAATGGTGCGTCCCTTATTTTTTAAGCAATTCTAAAGTCATTTTGAAGTCATTTGAGGTCGTTTTGGGGTTAGAAACTCAAAATATTAGTTTCCTCAATAAAGGTTGCCGTATTGATCAGTGAACTAATTCATCCTTTTTCATTTCTTCGATTGACATCATCATAATGATCATGCTTTTGCACATTTTAAGATCAATTTGAGAAGAACTAATCCAATTAGATTGAGCTGGTGACACCTGTTTTAGCTGAATGCAGATAAAAGTTGAGAATATGGCTGAAAATGCAGTGATACAGTTGCATACAGATCCTTCTGACGATCAGGCATTGGGTGGTGATTCTGGTATGTGTGAGATTCATCATTCCAATTAGAGTCTCCGACCCCTAAAACTGGCCAATCCCCCCCCCCCCCCGAAAAAATTACTCGCTCCGCTCGCACAACAGGTCTTCCCCCAATCATTTTAACCCCCCCCCCCCTCTAAAATACGCCAGGAAACCCTGCAGTTCCTGAACTGTTCACACACAAATGATTGCCAACATTCGATCAATCAACCAGTGTCACACAAGCTCAAAAGCATGCATAGGCCTATCTGCTGCTCAGGCACGGATAGTTTTTCAAACAAATACTGGTTACTACATATGGCGATGTATACTACCTTGGCGTGGAGGAGGGGGGGGGGGGCGCACGCCCACCCGTTTTTTCGCCAAATTCTTTAAAAAGTCCCCTAAATAGCTCAGTTTCATCTTCTGCTGTGAATTTTACTGGCAAGGGGGCGCGTGATTTTACAAATCACAGCAGAACATTGTTGAACATGCAAAAAAAATCTTGTCAGAATCCTAGAAGAGGATGAGCCGGTGGAGTTTATTCACAGGATATATACTTCGGTAAACTAAACAAAGATAGCCATATTGCTGGAAAATGGACAGCAACAAGAAGTATACCAGCAGATACTCCCTCGGTGGTGTAAAGACTGGGGAGGATCCTTTACCATAATGCTGAGATGGACAGATGTCTGCGGAAGCATTGCAATAAAGAGAGAAAGTGGTGGCAGTTGTGCGGGCTGAAGTAGCATACAGCAGACACACAATGACTCAAATGTCCGTCCCAGGTGCATAGATTAAACAAAATCGAAACAGCCGAAATTATAACCTATCCGGTCAAACCCTCTGACTATACATTTATAGGCTACCCAAAACCTAAGATTTGTATTTTGTTTGATGGTGTTTTTAACATTAAATGGACCCAATACATGTATGAAGAAAATTGAAGAAAGACCGCATATAGATACAGATTACAAGATGTAGTGACTGCTCTACGTGCATTTTACACTGTATTTCAGCCATTTTCTCAACTTTTTAGGCAAATTCGGCTAAATCCCTAAAACAGGTGACATTAACTCAATTTAAAATGGATTTGTTCATTGGTTGATTCTTAGCACATAGGACAGTCATTTCATCATAATTGTATTTTGAACAAAGCAAAAATAGTGTTTCTGTCCATCATCTCGTGTACAAGCCAGAGTCTGTGAATGCCCAGCAATGTAGCTGTATACTGCTTCAAAGATACTTTGGACATGATCTTTATCCAAATAATAATTTGTAATAACATGATTAAAAGAATTTTTTAAAGTAACTAGCCTACATGTCAACAATAATTAAAGGACATGAATTCACATAAACAAACATAAGAGAGTATTCATTTTCACTTAGGACACTTTTAAATACAGTGCATACAACAAATTTGTCGCCTCAACCAGCTGCCCACCCCCAATTAGCTGCCCCCCCCCCCAAACCAACAGATCTCCAACCAACTGCTCTACACATTGATGTCCCATAACCAGCTGCCCCCACCCTGCTATGTCTTCTGGCTTCTAACATAAGAAAAAAGGCTGCACTGTGCAAGGGCGCGACACGCTGAGAGCGAGCTCTTACAGCAATGCGTGAGAGCCAGAACACAAAATCAAACTAATTTTTTTCAGTGTAAGCACATGAGTGCACTCTCTGGTGAGTAGGCCTAGTTGGAAAACACACAATCCGAATGGAATTTCGTGCCAGCCGCATTTATTACAGATTTATCGATTATAATCATGGCAATGTGAAAACGAATAGCAATTTGTCTCTAAAATTTAGCTCAGTCCTATTCTTGCTTTTCATTTTCATATTTCATAAGTTTTTGTAGCCTATGCATTTTTTGGCCAAATCAAGCAGAAATGTAATACTGTTAAAAAGTAATAACACCAAATAATAGTCACAATTTTTAGAAAATATGCGTTCTTTTGTCATACAATTTATATTGAATTTGGAAGATCTGACGTGAAGATGGGGTGATTTTGGCATAGGGGGTGATTTAGTGCTTTCCTTCACGGGGTAGCCTACTGGGCATGTTTAGAGGATTAACCCCCAGTGATGTGTGTTTAGCTAAACAAACACAGCTCCGCTATCCTAGGGTAGTATAGTCCTCACTGTCAGAGTAACAATAGTTAAGGGTAACTCCATTCTGTCCCATGTGAGAGATATAATACCAAACACTCGCCCGGGAGTATAAGGCCCTACCACGACCAACACCAGTGTCTGCATTGATGGGGCAGCTGTATTGGCGGAGGAAACAGGGTAAGCCGCTGGTAATCATCCCTAATATTATAGCCAGACAAGTGGATGCTGCAGCTTCCCTTGGATAATTGTTGTGGACTAGTGCTTCCGTACCATGCCATACATTATGCAACAGAAGGAAGAACTCCCTAATGACCATCCCCAGGTGGGGGCGAAAAGTAATACTACTGGTAACAAACAATCCCAAGGACGTCACAATTTGATAAGATTTCACAGGCGTTTAAGCATGGGGAGCGCACATCAAGATCATCCATTTTCATTCCCCCATTGATTCTTTAATAATACCCGGATATTGTAAATATGCTACCACTGCGTGCGTGTCGCCGCCATGTTTCGCCTTGGAAGCAATTTTATTTTTCAAAGATAGTTGTAGGGGCCTATTCAATTGGAGCGCAACTTGAAAAAATAGTTAAATTCACTTTGTTCAAAAACACTTTGTTTAATTTCACGTTATGTTGCGATCTAAAGAAGTTAAATGATAGCATAGATTCAGGAAATTTTGTTTTCCGAATCCAACGTAAGGAGCTTGAAAGAGTGAAAGTTTTGGAGAATGAAAATGTTACTTTACGAGAAAATTTGAATGAATTTTTAGATTGTAAAGAAATTAAATGTTTTGCGAATGGGAAGTATGTAAGTGATATTAGGGGTGTGCATCAGGTGCTTGCGGGTATGGGTGCGAGTGCTGGAAAAATGCAGGAGATTGTAAGGAGTGTGTTACAAGGTTTGGGTAAGAGTGTTGATCGTTTGCCTGGTTCTACTTTTGGAAAAATGATGACGTGACGTTGAGGAGTGATGGTATGACCAAGCATGGCCACCATTATGGGGCGTTTGGTGTCCATGTATAATGCTTGGGATGCGTGATGTTGCGAGTGGTAATAGTGAGAGTACTATGAAGTCGTTATTGGATGTGTTAGGTGATTTAGCTAGTGTTAGCAAGGGTGAATTGCATGAAACTGACAAAATGCCAGTTAATGTGAAGTCTTGAGAGAAAGTAGTGCCGAGTGCTGTGTCTGGCTGGGGTGATATGTCTCGTGAGGAGCGCATGAACATAGAGCGAATGAGTTATTTCTTTCTGGGATGCATTTTGTGGTTGCGCTAGCAGAGCAGGCTGATGTGAGTATGAAGATGTATGAAAGGTGAGGATGAAGTTGGTGCAAGGCGTTTTATGGCAGGTAAAAGGAGTGTGAATGAAAGCGGTGCTGGTAGTGTGAGGCCAGTGTGTAAGGCGTGGTTGTGAAAGAACCTTTAAGCCAGTGCAGTCTCGTGGGTTTCCACAGATTGATCATGGAATAGTGGATTGCCTTTCGTTTTAACATTGTCATGGTGCTGGAGTGTATGGGCCTGTATCCCATGTTCAAAGATGTTTTTGAATGCATGAAAGACGAAAACCAGTTAATGAAAGCAGTGAATGAGGATCAGAATGTGGTGCATTTTACTGCGGGTGTGCCTGCTTTGGATTTGATTGACAAGCTAGTGACTGAAACGTTGTGGCGTGTGCTTGAGAGGAAAGAGCATGTAAGTTGTATGAATGGAAAGTAGGAAAGAATATTAGGAGTGTTTGCGGATGTGGAAGTGAAGCGTGACTGGGTGTATGATGCTCTTGTGCATGAGAGCAAGATGGATGGGATGACTAGTCAAATTCTTGAGCTCATCTTTACGAGCAAACTCTTTAAGATGTTGCGCGAGCATTTGACTAGTGGTGAGCATGCTAGTATGATTAATGCGAAAATGTGTGTCACTGAAAGTGTGCCAAAGACAAATGTGAGTGTGGGACATGATTTTAGTCTGCCTGATTTTATGGTAAGAATATGTGCGTATACATGTATAATTAAAGGTGTGTTAATGTATCAAAAGAATGGAACAAAAGAATGGTTGAATGGCTTGGGTGAATATGGTGATGGAGTGTGCAAGAAAAGAGTGTGAGAGTGCAGAAGGATGAGTAGGCCTATGTGAAGAGAAAGGCTGTTGTTCGTGGGTTGCGAGCGGAATGTGAGCAGTTGAAGAGAGAGGCGAATGACAGGAAGAGTATGCAAGAGAGAGTGTGAGCGGAGAATTTAAGTGGCGAGATTGGTCTGTATGGAGGTTTGTGGAAGAATGCGGTATAAATTGACAAGTAAATGTGTGGTTTGACTGTGGTGAAGGAAAGGAGAGCGGCTGTTGAGTGCCAGTTGAGGTTTAGAATTTTTTTTTTGAAGTGTAGAGTATTAGTAGTAGTAAATTTTTAATACAAGTCACGTTTCAACACTATATGGTCAATCAAGTCACATTGTAATCGATAAAAACAGTGCAGTCCTATGATGTAATGAATGATATAGGGGCTTACAGATGCTGATGTGATAGGGCATGGTGGGTTGTTGCGAGTGTTTTCCTTCACTCACCCAATAAGATAAATCCTCTAGGGAGACATGCCCAGACTCGCGCGACATGCCCATGCCCAAAAACGGCTCCGCTATCCTGGCATTGGATAGTCCTCAGAGTAGCAATAGCTGAGGATAACTCCATTCATCACACGTGACTCACATAAAGTCTAACACTGTATTGTCTGTTGTTTCAAGGCTACCATGGCCAACATCAGTACTTTCACTGCTGACAGCGCCTGCACTGATACGGGAGCTGCATTAGCACTGTTGTCGAACGGAGGAACCAGGGTACACCAGTGGCAATCTGCCCGAAGATTATGGCCAGACACTTGAAGGCTGCAGCTTCCCTTGGATAATTGCTGTAGACTAGTGCTTCCGTACCATGCTGTAAAGCATGCAACAGACAGAACAGATCCCTATGGGCCTCCCCAGATGGGGATAAAAAATATTACTACTATCAATCAATCATCCCTACCCCGTTTTGAAGTGTAGGAATGAGAATGTTTTTTTGAATATGAGTGAAAGAGGAAATAAGTTTAGAATAATAAAGACTGTTGTGAAAGGTGTAAATGTTGAAAGGCAGTGTGTGAATGACAGAATTATGTATAGCGAGCATATGTCTGAGGATGTGATAAATGAAAGAAAAGTGTTTTTGAGCGGGATTGAGTGTGCGGATGAGGGTGCAAGAAGTGTGAAAAAAGCAGCAACTGAGCGAGTGCCAAGAGGTGAGATGTGCTGAAGATTTGATTGGAAAGCGTCATGTGTTTTGACAGAGAAGGGTGATTGGAGGAAGTTTACAGTAGTGTAGGTGGTAGGTCTAGTATGACAGAGAGTGTAAGTATGTACACAGAGTGAGTAGTGCAGCGGATAAGCTCTCATATGAGAAGAATTGTGCATTTAATGATAGAAGCATGAAATTGTTACCAGTGTTAGTACATACTATAAGGTTTATTTTAAGATGTGGAGGTAAGTCAGAT
Source organism: Flabesymbios commensalis (assembly GCA_964017125.1). NCBI lineage: Eukaryota > Metazoa > Annelida > Polychaeta > Terebellida > Flabelligeridae > Flabesymbios > Flabesymbios commensalis. Next base: position 73,522,279 of record OZ024913.1, on the reverse strand, counting down.
TTGACCTCTGACGACCTTGAGAGGTCAATGACCTCAAAATGATGTCTTTTTAATGTTTTTCGCCCTTGATGTTAGAAGCTGTACAAATAATGCATTTGTTTTCTAATAGAAATGAACTTATAATCAAAAGAGTGTTAGCACATACCATAAGGTTTATTTTCAGATATGCAGAAAGCCAGATTTGACCCCTGAAGACTGGGATAGGTCAAAATAATGTTTTGCGGTCTTTGGTTTTAGCAGTGTACAAATGATGCATTTGTTCTCTAAAAAAATGAACTTGTATAACAAAAGATTGTTGCTAATTTTGTACAATTCTACATTCCACCTTTTAGGCTACCTCTGATGACTTCATGTGCTTAATTTTCAGAATCAAGCATCCCATACAAAGCATGCAAAATACGTTTATGATGTAAAAATGTGGTAGTTGGTACTAACATTGTTGATGTATTTTGTGTGTTGCAGAACCCCCTTCTCATACATGATTCAAGCCTAGTGCCTTCTGACATGCTTAGTAGTATGTAGTTGGTGGTAGAACATAACATAGACTAATCATTTTTGAACTATATATATATTAACTTTTTTCGCAAACATGGCAAGACGTCACATCCTAGTAGACCCCACCCAGCCTCCACCCAAGCGACCCAAGTCACCCCCAATAACTAACTGGGAGCTTTGTAATTTTTGCCGAGAAGAAACAGGGGAGCCTCTGCGGTGCCCACTCAGATCAACGAAGCACCCCATCGGTATTGGTTATACTTCCTTGGCAGAAGATCTTCTTCGGTTCCAGGACCTCCAGCACATGCCGATGGGCTTGAACCTGAATAGGTTGAATGATAGTGATGGTGTGGAAGCCACTTTAAGGGCACACAGCGCTCAATGGCACAAAAAATGTCGGCTGAAGGTCAACAAAAAGATGTTTGATCAATAAAGCCGGGGAGACGCAACTCCAGGACAGCAAACGAGAACGCATACTGTCCACACACGATCTGTTCACAGTCATACAAAGTCCAAGGAGCCTACATGTTTCTTCTGCGACAAGCCTGCTGGTTCTGCGGGCTTACATGCAGCATCAACACACCAGATCGACAGGAAGGTTAGGTTGCATGCCATGAGCTAGAGGACACTGATTTGTTGGCAAAACTCGCAGCAGGCGACATGATTGCAATTCGGGCCAAATACCATATCAACTGTCTCGGTTCTCTATACAACAGAGCCAGGCAAACTGCACATGAGGACGATGGTGGAGATGACGATCGCCTGCATGGCATTGCTTTTGGAGAGCTGGTGGCATTTATGGAGGACATGCACAGTGATAAAGACATTGCTCCCACCTTCAAACTCACAGACATGGGTCAGCTGTACAGGGCCAGACTTGAGCAGTTTGGTGTCACTGTAAAAAACCGGATTCACACCACCAGACTGAAACTCAGGCTACTCTCTGCGCTTCCTGATCTGAGAGAAAGCTCTGATGGGAGAGATGTCCGTTTGGCATTTCAGAATGACATTGGACCAGCCCTCAGAAAGGCCTGTGATCACGACAGTGAAGCCATGCATTTAGTGCGAGCAGCCCAGGTAGTACGCAAAGAGATGTTTGACACAGAGTTCTCTTTTGATGGATCTTTCCCGCCAGACCAATGCTGTGCCATCGACCCTATTGTCTCTAGTTCACATGATATTGGACAGGGCAAATATCAAGCTTCAGACTCAACTGGTCGACACAACCACCACAACTGCTGCCCTTTCAATCTCCCAGTTGTTGGTATTCAACAGCGTCAAACATGGACGAAGCGTGCAGTCATTAGCACGCCACAACAGCAGCCAGGAGACTCCACTCCCTCTCTATCTATCTCTCAAAATCCATGCAGTTAGTAGAAGTAGAGGGCTGGTTGACACATTGTACAGTCTGGGAATGTGTGTTTCTTACGACAGGCTGCTCCAGCTGACATCAGACATGCCAGTGCTTCAGGATGGAAGATGTCGTGTGTCCGCCAAAGATGCGTCATGGACTCTTCACCACTGGAGCGGTGGACAACATCAACCACAACCCGAGTTCAGCAACAGCCAAGGATTCCTTTCACGGCACTGGGATCTCTCTCATACAACACCCATCACACACACGTGGCGGCACTGATCGTGGTGTACCAGTAATTAGTCCGGACACTTCTAGTTCCACCAAGGCAGTAGCACTTCTGCCATCAACCTACACAAGTGTACCACCAGCTGGCCTAGAGACAAAGAAGTTCACTGCGCCTGCCGTACAAGGTCCTGTGAGACCTCCCAACCTCCTGGCTTCTGCAGCTGCTGTAGAGGAAGAGTATGTGTGGCTGAGCAGAGTAAAAGCAGCTCTTGAGAATCAGGTCGTGGGTGGCTGGATATCATGATCCGCCTACCACGCTGACGCTCAGCAAACTGTTATCCCACCTGCAGCAATCAACGCACTATTGCCTCTGTTTCTTGACAACGCACACTCTGTGGCCATGATACGGCATTCCATGGACTTTATCAAGGCAGCTGTTCATCACCTGAACCCAGGCCAGGGGCCTGTCGTTGCCGCTGACCAGCCACTCCTTGCTCTGGCTAAGGAAATCCAGTGGACCTGGCCAGATACTCATGGCGAGGATCATTTCGTGATCATGTTCGGCGGTCTACACAACGAGATGGGTGTTTTGAGGGTAAGTGAATATTCTAATAGTAAATAAAACCACAACATTGTTTTACATTGCGGATGTAACAAGTAAGATCATAGTATAGTATATATAGGTTCATCTTATATCTGATAAAATGAGTTCTAAATTTCAGCTGCTTGGGGATTGGCTGGAGGACAGTGGATGGACAAACGCCCTGGTGCAGGCCGACATTGCCAGCTCTGGAACAGTAGATTCCATTGTACGAGCCAGCCATGTCACCAAGACGCGCCATGCACACCAGGTTACAGCTGTACATACTCCTCCAGCAGGCTTACGTTGAAGACTGCACACCAGATGAGACCAAACAGCAAGCTGATTGTCAGCCTTTTGATGAGTGGTGTACACAGAGAGCAGGTGTCAGTGTTCAGTTTGACTACTGGTCGAAGACCCTGTCTTTGGAGCTTCTCCTGCTGCGGTACATTAGATCACTTCGCAACTCTATGTGGAATCTCTGACCCAGCTCATGCCTTGGATGTTCGCACTGGATCACACACACTATGCCCGGTGGCTTTCCATACACATTCGTGACATGACGACCCTCGCTGACAAACATCCAGATGTCCTAGCAGAATTCTAGTCTGGGAACTTTGTCATGCACAAAACTAGCAACAAATTCTCAGCCATGGCAATCGACCAGTGCCATGAACAAAATAATGCAATCGTCAAAGGGTCTGGTGTGGCTATCGGACTGACAGGTAATCCTGGGGCACTCAGACGCTGGACGGTGTCAGGACCTGAAATTGCCAGGATCACCACAGATTTGGAGGAGCAGGCAACCCGACACGGTACTGCTCATGATGCTGGACATTATCACCATGATCAGAAACCTGGAGTACAAGCAACCTTCCAGAAGGAGGTCAGGGCACTTGTGACAGTGCTGGAAGACATGGGAAATCCATTCCAGGAACACAGTCAAGATCTGCTAGTCATCGACACAAGGGATATCATGGACACTTCAGTGGCAGAGGCGGTCAGGAAGGTTGAGTCCCTTGGTGAGGAGCAGTACACCAAGTTTGTGACAGAAAGACTCGAACTATGCACAAAGCCTGTTACCGAAATACTCCTCAAGTACAAGCTGCCACTGTTTACTAGTCAAAACCCATTCGAAACAGAAGGCTTATCTCGCTGCACTGAAGAGTGTCTGTGGTCTCTTTTCGAGGCTGTACATCTCCTGTCAAACACGGAATGGGGATATCGACCAGTTCTTCTCCCACGAGAACCAGGCAGCCCCACCAGCTCTGTCAACTGGAGGCAAACTGCGGGTTAGGGTCAAAGCAGACCTGCTACATTGCCTGGAATCAGACCTACCTAATAACAGAGATGCACCAGTGGTTGATGAAACAATCCTCGATGGTGCAGCTATAGTTCAGATGCTGAATCCTGGGACATCTAAATTTTTTTTCAGGAGTATGCAGACACCGCGTTTGCACCATACATCTCTGCTCAACTCAAGAAAACTGACCGCATCGACATAGTCTGGGACATATACTTACCTGACAGCCTGAAAGGCACAACTAGACAGAATAGAGGAAAGGGTACTATGAAGAGAGTGGCTCCCTCTACTGTGATGCTGCGTAACTGGAAGGATTTCCTTCGTGTGGATGAAAACAAACAAGACCGAATTGTTCGGTTTTCTGTCACGAGAAATCACTAATCTTCCCCTACCAGACGACAAGGAAATGTATGCGACTCATGGAAGTGAAGTTCCCTGCTCTCCTGCTGAATGCGACTTGCCCCGTGCTCGCAAGAAGAGGCTGACACTCGCCTACTTCTACATGTGGCAGATGCTGTGAAGAAGGGGAGCAAGAAGGTGACCATACGCACAGTTGATATTGATGTGGTGGTACTGGCTGTGGCTTTGTTCAAAAAGACCGATTCCAACGAACTGTGGATTGCGCTTGGTACTGGGTGGAAAAAAAGCTTTCGGTACTTAGCTGTTCATGAAATGGTTGCCACAATGGATCCAAGACAGTGTCTCACTCTTCCCATCTTTTACTGGATGTGATACTGTGTCTGTGTTTGCGGACAGAGGAAAGAAAACTGCCTGGAAGACTTGGAAGGCTTTTCCAGAGGTGACTGACGCATTCAATGAACTCCAAGGTATGTCAAACGAGGTCAGTGAAGAGTTAAAATCACTACTAGAGCGATTCGTGGTGCTGATGTACGACTGAACCAGTGACAGCATCGATGTGAATGATGCCAGGAAACAGCTCTTTACACACAAGTCTAGAACTCTGGAGAATATTCCTCCAACCCAGGAAGCACTCAAACAGCACATCAAGCGCGCCCGCTACCAGGCCAATTGCGTCAAAATCATGTCGTGAATTGATCCAATGTGGCTGCAAAAAGGGGTGCAACGCCGGACACTGTTCGTGTATGAAAGCTGGACTTAAGTGCACAGCATTGTGCACCTTCTGTTCAGGAGACTGTTAGTTCGGTACACTCATTAATGTGCTAGACCCTGTGGGAAGGAAGTACATTTGATCTACAAATGATCTATGAGCATGAACTTTTGTTGTTATCCATTGTGTGTTTGCTTGTATTTACCCAGGTCACCGACCTCACCCAGTGCATCCAGTTTGTAGTGAAATTGAGAACGACATCATTACCACTTCCCTGAAGGCCTTTATGATCACTAAACTTGGTTGAAAGGGAGCTTTTCTGGAAACCAGTACGCCTATTGTGTGTATTTGAATAAGTTACATTACTTAATTACTTATTGTTTGGTGTTTGGTGTTCCTTACATTGCATGATTAGTGCTGTTTAAACATTTAAATTAGTATATGTAGTCACAGTATGTTATGTACAGAGTCTCTGTGTAAGATACAGGCACCAATATTTGAATGGAATGATCCCAATAGTAATTACATCGCCGCAACATCACGGAAAAATTAACATATTGCAGCGCGTGATGTCATTGACCTCTCAAGTTCGTCAGAGGTCAAATCTGACTTACCTCCACAGCTGAAAATAAACCTTATGGTACGTACTAACACTGGTAAAAATTGCATGCTTTTATCAAAAAATGCACAATGGTTTTGGTTATCCACTGTACTAGAGGTATGATGGCTCTGGGAGTTAAAGTTAATGGAAAGCAAAAGTAGTGAAAGTGTTGAATGAACGGATGATTATGAGTATGAATGGGAATTTAATTTGTATGAGGATTATGTGAATGGTGATTTAAGATTGTTATAAATGAGTGTCTAGTATGAAATGGGTATACACGTTTGTTTGTCGACTCTACCCTGACGACCCTGAACAAGGCCTCTTTTTAGAAAAGGGAAAGAACACAATATAGAAACTACGTAGGCCTAATTATAAAGTAAAAACAAACTTGAAATATTCATATGACAGGCCTAACTCTACAGTGAGAAAGACACTTGAGGGAAATATATTCATATGGTAGGACTAATTATAAAGTGAATAAACCAGAAGATCATTCGAAATTTACAAACGTAGGCCTACACTTATTATCGATCACTTATGGACGGACCTTCTGGTACTGCGGGGGCAGGGAGGTGGACATCTGCAGGTTCTATGTTCAGAAAATAGTTGTTCTAAAGGATATGTTCAGAAGGTTCTATATTCAGAAGGTCCTATGTTCAGAAAATTCTATATTCAGAAGGTCCTATGAATATTTCAAAAAAGGACCGCAACCGTATGCGACATGCAGTCTTTGGCTGGATCATCTATGGCCTTCAGATACCTTCGTAGGTACTGACTAGCATAGCAGCAGCACAAAAACTATTAGAAAAGAAAGACCAAAGGTGTCGAAAGTGTTTGAAATAAGAGAAGGAGATAAAGTACTGCGAAGGAACATGGGAGATATCAGCAGAAAGAAGAATGTAAAGTGGCCATAGGGTTTTATTTTTTAATGAATGATTATTGTGGCTGATGAAACATCCGGCATTCCAGTCTAGTCACTATATCATAATGTTGTGGATAAGAAGAAAATATCACTAGACGAGTAGATACAGAAACACCCATTTTGTGGAGATCACTTATTCCAGAGACAGTACCAAAGTGGTCCTGCATAATGCTACAGGCGAACAACCATCAAACATCCAAAAAAACTGATGGCTGAACACATCCCAAGCAGGGACCCGGTGGACATAAATCTCAGACTTGACCCCTACCAGACATCCACGTCGACGAGCTTTGATGCGGGTCATATAGGGATGCCTGGTACGGGTTATGGGACTCTTGATATAGCCCCGGACCAACCAATGCTCGTCTCACCCCCCGTGCCGGCCGCACACGCAGAGCCTGTAGAAGAGCTGTTATACGTCCACAACTGCCAGGGCTAGCAGAAACGATCTACCACATCTGGATGAAGATCGTCCCACCCACCCCATTGACTATGTAATAACCTGTAAAAAACCTCCAATACATATACGTCACCTTTCAAACCCCGTCCACACAGCAACATGGCTGTCTAGTCTAATTAACAAACTTAGTCATTAAACTTTTCGTTTCATATTCAAATTATGATCACATGAACCGCACCACTGTCTTGGCATCCGTCCCGAGTGGACAACACGAATGCTGAAACCTGAGATGTGCCTTGTACTCATGACGGCAAGTGACTCCTACTGGTGCGGAGACTCACCCTCCTCCGCAATAGTGGGACCCACGCGGCCGACCATTGCCCGATCACCCACGTTTTTATTTAGCCTTTGTGATCTCATTATTGGGCTGTTCTTACTTTCATAAAGTACTATATTGTTTTGTTTTTCACATTTCACACCCACACCGCGACTGTTGCGTCTTCCAGAGTCTGCGGAGGGCTTGCCTGCGGAGTGGGGGGGGGGGAGGAATGACCTACACCATTCCTCTTCACACCCCGCAGGCACCCCCCCACAACCAGCGATATAATCCGCACAGTCTGTTGTTCAGACACTGATACTCACCCTGACTGTACTTGTATTTCTCTTGCCAAATATAAAGACAAACTACCCATAAAAGGTCGCTTATTGAATAGTTAAAATGGTTTAATAACAATAATATTGAAGATACATTAAAGTCATAAAGAATTGTCACGATATTAGTGGGCGGGGTGCTCGGACCGCGGGCGGTGGAGCGACTATGCGGACCATTCACGGCTCCGCATGGTCGCACTGACGCCGGCGGAGTGAGGGCCGGCCCACCCTATACTATCTTTTTTTTAAACAGCACTGCCTCCAGTGAAGTGCCGCGTATAACTTTCTTGGACCCAAATCACTGCTCGCTCATTCAAATGCCCCATAGTTCTGCCGCAACCAAGTTTGGAACGCCACATGTCTAATCCCCATAGTCATAAGCCTGGAACCTACAATTATAACCATTTTCATTCGATTAGACATACACATTTTGATAAACACATTTTGTTTAAAAATAAATATGATCATTCGTTTTAAAATAACATTTTACTAACCCACCTCTACTACATGTATAACGTCATAAAGGTAATTTATTTCACTGTTTCAACTCACTTTAAATCGGTAATCTAGCAACTACTGTGATGTCACAATAAAGTAGGCTCGACAAAACCAATTTGTTATGTGTGTCTCTGTCAATTGCCCTGATGAAGCTCTAATGCGAAACATGTCGGAATAAACCTGAATACAAGATGACAATGTGTTGTCCTTTCTTATAAAACTTACCAGTTGCCTTCTTGTCGTCATGTTAGGTGTCACTATGGAAATAAGAGTCACCAGAACCTTTATAGTGTTTTGATCCCAGGTTACTGGTATTTGTAGCCCTGATTATTTATAATCAAATATTATACTTTAGTGTAGAAAATCGAATCAAAAACAATAATGGTAGGTCTACTCCATCCTGCGTACAGGGTGTACTTCTATTACCATTACACCCTGCCAGATATGAGCCTGTGTCTACCTATTTGGGACCCCACTCCAGGAGGACACACGTGCCTCTCGTGCGACACCCCCCAAGCTCAGACATCAAAGCTAATCGCAACGCGCCGGCAATCAGGCGGCACTGTCTGGCCTGGGAACATCAAGCCAAGTGACAGTATACGCGAAGCGATGCGAGAACTTGGCCAACGCTGTTCCAACGTTGTGACAGCGTCGATGATAATGGCCCAACGTTGAGGCAGCACTGTGTCCTTGCCATCTGCGAAATGTTATTTGTACAGCCTATCACACAATTATATAGTGTGTACAACTGGATTATACAGTCAAACATTGCCACCTCTGATTACTAATTGAATAATTAGAGCCTAAAACGGGGGATTACATCAGCTGATAAATCAAAAACAGTTTAAACAGTGGCTAAACTCTTATTCTTGTGATTTTGTGTCGATATAATCCCCCTAATTATCTACTTATGAACGAAAACGCACGCAAAATATGTGGTTTCATTTTGAAAAAAAATACGTATTTTCGAGATTAAATGTGCTCATATAAAGTCAAGAAAATAATTCAGGACGTTATATGTGTCTCTATTTATAGTAAAATATGTATGCTATGACTTACTTGAATTAGAAATGTATGGGTAACATATTTATTGCAATAAAAGCTATATTTGTTTCACATGTACCACTTTCACAATTTTGTTTGAAATTTAGGGGAGGGGCCGACAGTTGGGAGTCGCGTGGAGAGGGGTGCTCAAATGGGTCGAAAAGGCCTCATCGCATTCAGGGGTAGAGTGAGAACGAATACAACTGAAGTCTCTACAGGGTGGCCTACTCAGAAGTTAGTAGCTAGCCTCAGATCCATAGGGCCTAGGCCTACTGCAGAATCGTAAAAAGTTGATATCCAAGCTGTGCTCTGCCTTAGTCTGCCATGATTTAAGGTTTAGGATAACAAGGTGGCCTTATGATGTCATTTTATGTGTTTCAGGATTGCTCAGATCCATGCAAACAACACTGTGGAGATGGAAGCATTGAGGGAAGGCGGTGAACATACAAAGGTGGCATATGACCAGCTGAAGCCGCCCAGGGGATCGTTCAATCTGATTGAAAAGAAACAAAGCTGTGAGTCACATCCCACTTCTATCACAGTTCCACCACAAAATTTTTTGCAGGTAGCGGCGGCAATGACACTGACCATATTTCTGTTGGTACAGGTGCGAAAAAACACAAATAAGCCCTGACGAATCTGGTGACAGTGTGGCTGCGCCAGTTGCCGTCGCGTCTCAAAACTCTCTTCCCATTTCAGATGTTCTACCACTCCATCGCAGAACAGAGGAGAAAAAGGAAACGCATGGAAAACGATGACGTGGTCATAACTGGCACCACTCCATCAGCTGTCGGTGAGCTGGAACCACTGCCAGTCACAGGAAATCTGTAGGCCTACCAATTGAAGGTCCAAAGACAGTTGCTAATATATTTGATTTCTATTTTGCAGGAAAAAATGGATGGTTAATTGATGATCATATAGATCCCACGCAGGGGTTGCTCTTGAAACAATTTCCAAACATGCACGGTCTGCAGAACTGTATGCTTTACGGGACTGTTTGATATCATTGGCACCGCTGCGTGTGATTTTGTGCAAATTTTGAATTGAAGTAATAATCACTGGATTTGTATGAGTAGGCCTACCCTTGGTTGTGCCTGATATTTATAACCCACTGTACACAGGCTCACCACACCTACCTTGCCCAATGAAATTGCTAGGATGCTTCACACTGATTGTCGTCCACAAAATGACAATGTGCTGGCAAGTTTGCAGCAAACAAACTGGCAGCTCCGACTGTGGTCTCTTGCAGTAGCGTTTGCTACGGCTTCATCTTAGGGCATTAACCCATCATTTCATATTTTGTATACATACCAAGAAAATGACAATGTTCCCAAATGCAGTTACAAAGAACGAAAAGTGTCCCAGCCAAAACAAAACGTTACCACGACGTTTTTAAAAGTAGTGGTTAGTTAGGTTATGTTTCAAAATAATGTTGAATAACGTTACTCTGTTTACATTTGATACATCTAAATATTTATTTTAATCTTGAAATAATAGTAATAATAAACGTTTTTGTGTACAAGATTAGTACCTTTATACATGAATATTTAAGGCTTATATGTTTTTGAGGGAGCATGTCTATATTCTCCCCAGGTCTAAGTCCCCCCACAAGGGCGGATCCAGAGCATTCACCTGACCAGTTCATAGAGCTAAATATTTTGATTTGAAAATTTCGAAATAAAATGTGAAAGTGTGGATGGCTGACCGGTTCACGTGAACCGTTGTGAACCCCCCTGGATCCGCGCCTGCCCCAGGTCTAAGTCCACCCAGGTCTAAGTTACCCCGGGTCTATATTCCCCTAGGTCTATGTTCCCCCAGGTCTATGTTCCCCCAACGATATTCCTCAGTGCCCAAAACAGCTTTCGATTGATCATTGGGGTAAAATATTGCTTCATGGCGCTTTCCACATTGTGACAGAAAGAAGCCCAAAGTCGGGACTATGCCCTAATCTTATCGAATGACTTTATACTTTAGAGTGCTCAGTACCATAGGCAGCACCCCACATTCCAGACCTTTGAACAGTTTGGAGCACTGTATGCCTATATGCACAACCATGATGACAAATATCCGATCCGACCGGGATTCGAACCTGGTAGGCTACCTCCATTTTTTTCTAGCCACAGCCGAACCGAATGAGCCGGCACACGACCCACATGTAATGAGTTTTCAGATTTTTTTCGGTACTTGAAGTTAAAAGATCAAAACTTGGAACTTTAAGTTCCGGGAACGTCGGAACTTGTCCCTTTGAAATGTAGGTTCTTTGGAACATGAATTCCGGGAACGTCGGAACTTGGGAACTCACTACTGGAAGAACTGGGAGTTTTAAAAATCCGTTTTAGAAAACCCCAACCGTTTTTTTACATAGCTTGTAATTTTGTGTTTTTATTTGTTCAGTAACATTTTATTTGTTCAGTAACAACATCATCCATCATCATTCTTAAAAAACAAACTACCGGTAAATGTGTACAGCAGGAGACTATCACGTACATGTAGTGGAAGTATACAACGTGGTGTATCATAGTTCATTACCGATTCTACCGTTTTACACAGTTCATATAGATTGTGTCTGTGAGAATACAGATAAGTAATAATATAATAATAATAAAGTCTTTATTTAGCGAGGGTACAGGTATATACAAGAACGTACAAAATCAATAAAAATTAGAAACATACATACATGTATGTACCAACCCACTGAGCATAGCTCATCCGCCGTGGGGCCCTCATACATAAACATTAAAAAAACATACATCGATATATACATCTATTTAAATAATATAATAATATATACATAACTCGTATGATTCATTTACTTATATAATAGAAAATAGTAATAATAGCATATATTTATATTTGTGTACATGGTAAATCTAACAATCTATTTGGCAGCAGCATATAATTTTACAAACACCTACAGAAGATGTGATCATTTTGAAGTAAAACAATTTACATGATTGATTTGTATACATGGAAATAATTGATAAAATAAAATATACTTGTACATTTTTATATTGAGGTATTTTTATATAACTCAGTACCTAACCTTATATTCTATAACTTATAAAATAATGTATGGTATTGATATAATATATATATACATATACATACATACATACATATATATATATACAGTATATACATTGTAAACATGACAACTACAAACACACATACATAGATTACATTTGAGAGTACAATTAAAGCACAATTGCAGACAACATATATATTATTTCAAACACAATAATTACACATCTGATATATGTATATAGTAACTACTTTTTATTTCCGTTTTTGTATTCGCGTACGAATTCTTTTAATGTTGTTGCTTTGCGTGCTTCATCGGAATTCCAGATTTTTGGACCATTAAACCTAAGGCTTTTGTGATGAGCTGCTGGTACATGGAGTTTATTGCTTGTCTTCGATCTTAATGAAGGATTTGTGTTTGTGCATGTTGGTTTAAATAAATTAGATATATAATCTTGGGTAAGGTTGTTTAGAGCTTTGAATACCATTGTGGCCTGTTTTTCCTGAACAATTTTATCAAACGTTTCCCATTCAAGTTGATCGAACAGAGGACTAGATGGGAATACTTATCTCCATCCAGAATCAGGCGTGCGGCTTGTTTTTGCAATTTTATTATTGAATATATGTCAGTTTTGTTACATTGTCCCCATATAGTGCAGCAATATTGTAGGTGTGGTTTAATATAGTAGTTATAATACAAAATACGGGTCTTTGCAGGTAAATAATGTCTTATTTTTCTGAGAATAGACAGCTTGAAAGCAATTGTTTGTTTAACTTTCTTTACTTGACTATGCCACGGTAATTTATTATCGATAAGCACACCTAAGAGTTTTTCTTGTTTGGTATTTTTTATTTGTGTGCCGTTAATATTTATGTTGATGTCTATTTCAGTTTCAGCTAAACGTGATTCTTTTGCTTTTGCTAGGATTAACATTGCTTTGGTTTTTTCAAAACTTTAAGCCATGCCATTCTCATAGTACCAGTTTTTTGTACGTACTGCTTCATTAGATAAATGTTCCTTGACAAAGTGTATCTCTTTGCCACGGACATTAATTGTTGAATCATCTGCAAATAATGATGTTTTACCAGATGCATTTTCTAATGGAAGGTCGTTAATATAAACTAAGAAAAGTAAGGGACCCAATATAGAGCCTTGTGGAACGCCATGTGTGTTGCATATTTTGCTTGAATATGTCACATTAATTTTAACAGATTGTTTTCTATCAGAAAGGTAGGATTGAAACCAAAAAAGGGATTGTTCACCAAGTTGATATAATTTTAGTTTTCTAAGTAGAATATTGTGATCTACCAGATCGAAAGCTGCGCATAAATCTAGAAAAAGAACTCCGCAATATTCATTGTTGTACATGACACTAAGCCAATCATCAGTCATTTCAGTAAGTGCTGTTTCACAAGAATGTTTGGTCCGAAAACCTGATTGTCGAGGGGATAAAAGATTATTCACCAGAAAAAAATCGTAAAATGAGTTGTGTACATGTTTTTCAAGAACTTTAGACAAAAGGGGCAAAATAGATAGAGGTCTGTAGTTTTCTGGGTCGTCGGTTGAGTTTCTCTTGTGAAGTGGTGTAACTCTTGCCTTTTTCCAGATCGACGGAAAACAGCTGTTACGAATACTGTGATTACAAATGTCTGTTAAGTGTTTCGTAATTACTGGGGCTGATATTTTAACAATCTTTGATGATATATTATCGATTCCTGTCGCTTTATTATTATCAAGGCTGGTCAAAAATTTATAAACAAAATCCTCTGTTATGTATGGTATATTAAAAATGTTTTCTTTTGATAGTTTCGTTGTAATAAAAGCTTCCAGTTTCTTCAGACACACTAGTAAAGTACTTGTTGAAAGTATTTGCTATATCAGCATCATCTGTAAATGTTTTGTTTTCATAAGTTATTGTTTTAATGTTGTTAGAAAAGCTGGATTTGTTGTTAAGTTAATTAAATACCTTACATAATTTTTTCGGGTCGTTTTTGTAGAGTTTAATTGGTTCCTAATAATTTTCTTTCTTTGCATCTCGTATTAACTTTGTGGCTTCATTTCTCCAATAATTATAATTTTGTTCATCTTTGTTTTTCTTTGCATTTTCTCGCTTATTGATGAAATTAGCCCACTATCTTTTGTTACAGTGATATTTGCTAAGCTACTTTACAAAGCTACTTTATTACGTTTCATTATCTTTTTTTTACATAATCTTTTAAATCTGAATTGAGGGGTATGCACAACACATGACAAATCTAGAGAAGCTAATACTTGAGAATCTTAAATGACTCTTGTCACTCTCGAGCTTACCAAGGCTCGTTTGGTGTACAGTGGTGTGTCAGAACTCAGAACAGTTTATTCGACCTCTTGTAAAATATAACATAAGGGTTATATGATAAAAAAAATTGTATATATGATAAAAGCACAATATATAATATTTTACTAAGTGTATGTTATATAAAATATAAATAGTAATACGTAGGCCTAGTACAGCTGACATAATCCAAATCACATAATAACAAATATTTTTATGAGTATAATATACTGTAGTCTTTGAGTCAAATGCATACATGTACACACATATGTCCGCATATACATATATATGTATATACAGACACACGCATTCGCACACATATACACTTGACTCGTTTAATAGATAAGACAACTTAAAATAATAATAATCACATACATATCTGTGCTTGGCCAGGAGACCCACACTAAGGCATTACTGCGGCTGTCGTATGAGCCACCTTCAATATTTTGTGATAATTTAGTTTTGATGGATATTCAAATATATGCAGAATAACAGTCAATAATAATTATTAAAAATAACGTTTGTAAATATGAGCAGGCAATGAGGCAATTGCAAAATACGTACTTGGTCTCAGTAAATAGTATTACTGGTGACATACATAACATTTTGTTATGTTGCAGAAAGGATCATATAGCGATAGCAAATGTGGAGAATCCATTTATAGAGTGTGTATGTATTTTATTCAATATACTCACAGGGTATTATTAAAAGTGATTACCACTTCGTGTCAGAGACATCTTTTCGCAAATTCATGATTCTTTCGATAAATAAAGAGTTTATGTTGCCGTCTTGTGTTATAACAATAAATGTTACTTATTGGAGAATACCAGTCACCCTGATTGAAATATACCGGAAGATTACCATTTATTAATTTATAACAGAATTTAAGTGTTTGTCATTTAAAAATAACATTTATCTTTAGTAATTTCAACGTTTTAAATATTGGTTCAGTATGTGCATTGTACTTGCTTAAAGTAATTGACCTGACAGCTTTTTTCTGAATTTTCATTATCCTATTTGAAATAAATCCCCATGTAAGAATCCCATAGTTCAAATGTGGTATTATTAGAGTGTTGTAGATAGTTAGTAGTGCATTCTCTGGTATATAATTTTTCAATCGATTTATGAGGCCTACTGTTCTAGAAATTTTGTTGCATGGCATGTGAAATAACATAAATTTAGATTTCTTTACATTAAGTGATAACTTGTTGAGTTTTAACCATTCATCAATTTTTGCAAGCTCTTCATTAATGTTGTCACTTACAGTGTTTTCCCCATGGTTGTTAAAGGCACTCAACGTACTCATCAATGTTGTGTCATCAGCATAAACAATTGACTTAAATATGTAACATGCATTTGATATGTCATTTGTATTATGATGAATAACAAAGGGCCTAGGATTGAGCCTTGGGGGACACCCGTGGTTATGTTTGCCAGGGACGATTTAACGCCATTAAATTCTACAAATTGCTTACGTTCAGATAGGTAACTTTTAAGTAGAGCTAGACAAGTACCTCTGACTCCATAGTGACGTAGTTTATGCAATGAAATGTTATGGTCTAGGGTGTCGAAGCTTTAGACAGATCCAAATATACGTTTTTTTGAATTTCATTGCTATCCATTGTTTTAATTACTCTGTCAATAACTTCAGCTGCAGCTAACTCAGTTGAATGTTTTTCCCTAAAACCGTATTGGCTACCGTAGTATAAATTATTTTTATTAAAAAAATCATAAATTTGGTTGAAGAGAACTCTTTCAAACAGTTTCGAAATTGCAGGTAGGAGAGATATTGATCTGTAATTACCCAGTACAGATGGGTCGTCCTTTTTATAAAGTGGAATAACTTTTGCGATTTTCAATTTATCAGGGAATATTCCTGATCTCAATGATTGATTTATTATTATTATTGTAAGCGGTTTTGTTAGAATGTGTTTTAGTTGTATTAGTAGAGAGGACGAAAGACCATCTTGACCACAACTGTCTTTGGGTTTCAGATTATTTATTATTTTATATACTATCTCTTCAGTAACATCGACGAAGTCGAAGTTTTTTTCATTTGATGACTTAAGATAACTCCCAAATGATTTACTGCTTGCTATGTTGATCTCTTTGGCAAGATTTGGACCAATGTTGTATAGAACTCATTAAATTTGTTTGATATTGTAGATTTATCTGACACTAATTTATTTTCAATCATGAAATATTCAGGGAATTCTGATTTTACTCGCACTCTGTTTAGCAAAGATTTTATGGTCGACCATGTACCATTTATGTTGTTTTTGTATTATCAAAAATTGTGTGATAATACGTTTGTTTAGCCTCAATTATAATTAGTTTCACTAATTTATTGTATGTTTTAAAATTAGCTTTTAAGACATGAAACATGAATCCGACTGTTGCAATTGTTTGTATAAATTGTCCTTATATTTGATAGAGTTAATAATACCTTTTGTGATCCAAATATTATTTTTATGTTTATGGAATTTTACTGTTTTTGTTGGAAAATGTTTGGTTATCAAACTCGTTATAATAGCATCAATGATGTTGTAGTTTTTGTGATGGCGTCAGTTTCACGTTTCTTAATTTTCACTAGTTTTGGTGTTGATGGTTTCGGAAGTCCCAGATCAATGGTCATAAAGCATGGTTTATGATCTGATATATGTTTAGTTAATATTCCTGATGTAACATTAGTTGTTTTTCGGTATAGTTTGCACAAAAAAGTTGTCTATTAATGTACCTCTTCTTTCCGATAGTCTTGTCGGAAGAGTTATTTTGAGGAAAAATAAAAAAATGCACTTATTGTCTGTTTCGTATTTATATTTAATAGGTCTATGTTATAATCACCAGCCAGTATAACCTCACAGTTGAGATTATTCAATTGTGATAATACTAGTTTCAATTCATTGTTAAATAATGAGTAATTATCATTTAATTCACAAGGAGTTCTCTAAATGTTTCCCAATATTACCTTGTATGTGCAGTTTCGTCTGGTTATTTCTAAAAACAGTTTTTTCCCATATTTGGGATTCTTCACCTAGCGTTAAATTTTTATAACTGTATTTATTGTTCAGATAGATTACGAGACCACCATGTTGGCTACATGTTTTCCCTTGCATTATTAATGTATATCCCTCTAGTTGGTATAAGAGATATATCAGCTACGTTTGACAGCCAACTCTCTTGTAAACATATAGCACTAAATTCATGATTACTTTGTCGAAGCTGTTGCACAAAAATGTGTAATTGGTCAAACTTTGCATTCAAGGACTGAATATTTAGACTTGGTATGGAGAACATGTTTGATTGTTCTGAAAAGATGAGTTGAATTCTCTATCATTTTTTGCAAATATTAGCCACTGGTTCAACAACATCCACCGCTAAACTTCCCCTCGAGAAAGTCCTAGTTGTAGTGATCACGAAAATGTTTTGAAAACGATGGCAATAATTGTTAAAAAGATATGAGGAGAAAAGTAATGAGACTTGTTAATCTCTCCGTCCCTAGCAAATTTGTGTTCTGCATCGAGGATTGGAAACAGGAAATGACTTTTGGGAATGATTTATTCAGCATTCACCAGGTGCCCCTGCGCGTTTCTCTAATATAGCAATATTCACCAGATGTCAATCAGGTCCATAGAACTAAATAATGTACCATAACGTAACACAGTCACAGAGGACGCAACACTTATATCTGTATATCGCCATCATGTCATTGTAAAGTTTGAGACCATTTGTTTACTAGGCCCACCAGTAAATGATAATAATAATTTTAGTAAATTTATAGTAAATGAATACTAGTAGGCCTAATTTATGTTTTTCTTTCAGTGTACCGATGGCTGAATACATGACCGTGGATGGTTTCATCGACATGGTGGAAAATGAGCTAATTCAAACTGTTGAAAATCAGAATAATGTCCTACAGCAAATAGGCCTACAAGACATGCAAGATGTAGAACATGTTGGGGGTGTAGGCCTACATGGTAATAGAGATTTGGTAAGAAACGTTTCAAACTGCAATCGCTAATGTCAGTATTATCGTAATCTGAACCATTATTGTTGATATTTTACAAAACTAAAATTGATTGGTGTAATTAGACTACAGCAATAATTATCGTGCTTTATGGCTATAGCCTATTTCTATTTTATTGATAAATACTTAGATGATTACCCCCCCCCCCCCATACAAACTCCTCCAATGGTTCAAAATATTATGACTAAACTAAGGCTTAGTGCATTGTTCATTACTTCTCGTGATGATCCCTATACCCAAAACCTCAGAACCAGGCTCTTACTCACTGTGACTTCTTATATATTCATAATTAAATTCGTTGTTTATTTAAATAGACTTATATATATGCCTATAATGACTATTTTTCAGATGGAAGTTGGCGAAGACAGGATTGAAGGCAACGAAGAAAACATGGTGAGTAGGCCTATCTTTCTTACCAAATTGCACACTAATGACATCAGTGATGTGAGGAACAATATATATATACCATTTGGCATATTTGAAAATAATTAAAGATCTTTTTACATATTGATCAGTTACAGATTGTTCAGTCACACGATAATGCCTAATTATTAACATAATACATAACTATAAAAGCACGATCAGGCCTATTCTGGTACGTTAGCAATGATTAATCACATCAATGAACCACACTGCTCAAACTATGCTTAGATATATATATATATATTATATAAGTATAATGGTGGGGTTATCTGATAAGGTCCACATGATTTATTCTAGATCCGTATTCTTTATTTTTAGATTGTGGCTGCGAATGTTGAAGTAGGCCAAGGGGTACAGCGGGGTGTCGGCAGTGGCCGAAAGAAGACCGGCACCGAAAAGATTGACAGCTCTCTGCAAAGGGTGAAGACAGGCAATCAGCGGAGAGAAGGGCTTTTTAAAAAGGTATCGACTTTAATTTTTATGTGTTTGTATTAATGACAACATAATACGGTTCAATTACAAAGTCTTCCAGCAATTCAGAGGCTCAGTCGTACGCTGATTTGGTTTCAGGCTTCAGAACTAGCATTGCTGTGTGGCGTGGTAGTACAGGTGATGGTGGTAAACACACACAGGAATGGTTCAGGGTACAAATACGACAGTCGTGTATGCCTGCAAGAGTGGTGACGCGGTCAAGACAAGACACTGTCACCAGTAGAAATGCTACCTAAAACTGCTGCCCCAGCACCTCCTGCTGATGACATCCCTACTGTTGTGCTCCAGCCTGTTGTCCCCGACCTCCCTCCCCCTAAACCTGCTGCCACCCAACCTGCTGATCTCAATGCCGCCGCCCCTATACCTGTTGCCCCCCAACCTGCTCCCCCAAACCTGCTGCCCCTAAACCCGTTGCCCCCCAACCTGCTACCCTTCAACCTGCTCCCCCCAAACCTGCTGCCCCTAAACCTGTTGCCCCCCAGCCTGCTCCCCCCAAACCTGCTGCCCCTAAACCTGTTGCCCCCCAACCTGCTTCCCTTCAACCTGCTCCCCCCAAACCTGTTGCCCCTCAACCTGCTACCCTTCAACCTGCTCCCCCCAAACCTGCTGCCCCTAAACCCGTTGCCCCCCAACCTGCTCCCCCCAAACCTGCTGCCCCTAAGCCCGTTACCCCCCAACCTGCTACCCTTGAACCTGCTCATCCCCAACCTGCTATCCTCCAAAACTTTCTGTTGGCCTCCATACTGTTCCCATGGAGTCTGCTGCTCCCATATCTGCTGCCACAAAAACGTCTGTCTCCAAACATGCTACCCTCCAGCCTGCTACCTTAAAACCCGACGATCACGAATTTTATTCCCCTATATCAAGGCATCTGCCCCCAGCCCAGAGTGTGGGTCTTTGCCGTGCTTGTGCAAAGAAGCAGAAAAAAGGTAACAAGCTGTGGCTGGGGTGTCAGATACCCGGTTGTGATAATCTTTGGGTCCATGCGGAGTGCTGGAACATCAGAGCAAGCAATATTAAACCATGTAATAAATTAATCAGCTAGACATTGTTCCATTTTATTGTGAAGAACATTTGTAGGGTCTTTTTTATTGACTTGGCCATGAACAATTTTAATTATACACATTTATTGCCTTGTTAAATTTTTTGTCATTCAACTAGTCATTTTACATGCATTGATCCTTTATATATTTATTTGCACATTTTTGTTATTATTGCTTATTGCTATAAAATTACTCACAAATACTATCTATATGTTCCTTCAGTATTTCATAGAATGTAACATAGGCTGGCTTCCCCTTATTTTTTACATCATGGTTATACTGTGCTTTAAACAAAGGCTGAGCCGCCCTGTTTCACTCATGATTTTAACTATTTCCTGCTCTAGTCGGACTTTTGTCCAATTAGGTGGTCGTGCAGCCTCCAGACAATCTCTAGCTGTCAGTTCAGTTACGATAACTCGTGGACATGGTATATTAGCTATTTGGGCGTTTAAAAATGTAATTTCATTTTGCCGCCCTCGCTTTAATATGAGCAAAAGTTCATCATTCAGGAGCGATTCATCCATCGCCTTTAATGGTGTATCTGTGCTTGGACAAATGTACTGTGTGGCTCTAAGATGTTTTCGCCAAGCCGATTTCTCACTCGAAAGATCAATTAATCTGTTTGATGAATTTTCAATGTCCACAGCGCATGCTTGAGTTTTCCTGATCTGCAAAACACAAAATCCACCCCAAATTCACTCTCACAAGTAAATTTGTAATGAGTCAAAATTTACTTAAATATAGGGTAACATTCATATTAAAGGGACTGGCCCAGGCTAAAATCATAAAAAAATCGGTGATTTTATTTTGGCTTCTTAATATGACCATATGATGTAAACATGTCCATAGACTAGAACTGCAAAAGTTTTTAAATTTTTCTGCTGCGCATTCACCAGTTGGACTAGATATAGAGACGAAATTCCCGTATTTCTAATTTTTGACATGGTTGTCAATAATTAAAAATCAGAAATTTCGTCTCTATATCTAGCCTAACTGGTGAATGCGCAGCAGAAAAATTAAAAACTTTTGCAGTTCTAGTATATATTATAAAGAAGCCAAAATAAAATCACCGATTTTTTATGATTTTAGCCTGGGCCAGTCCCTTTAAATGCTGTTTGCCTACCTTAGCAAGAACTTCGTGATTATTACACGCCTGTTGCCAGTGATGTTCTTGGGGACCAGGTGGTACCAAATTTTTCACAGTTTTATTGGCTTTTTCGAGTATGAAATCTGGTGACTCTCCCTTTGATGAATCACCCGATGTCGTGAATGTCTGGGTTTTGGTAGTGTGTTCCTGAACAGTTTCTGGAGAATTAAATCGATTTACAATGTCATGTACCTCTATCTCCCGATACTTTGGGTGGTTTCTTGCGAACCACACAGGAGAAAATTTCCTTCGTCCAGCCATAATGCTTTCTTCGTGATTTCTCCTCATCCCTACCCTGTGAAGAAGTATCGCAATACCCAGGTCAAACACAAGTAAGGCCATCAACTTATAGTTCGGATTGACAACATTATTCTCATTATTCCTCCATGCGTTGTAACCTTGGAAGGAAGGAACCCTATCACGAAATAAGGTATGTCTCACATACGGCAGCAGGAGTTCATCGCATATTCCCTCTAAAAAGGTCTCCAAAATCTGCCAAGATTAAATATGGTGATCATGAGCTTTCTTGGCGTATTCTTGGGCCCGTGTTGATTGAAAACCGAGAATATTAGCTAATTCCTTCATAGAAACAGACCAACAAATATCAAAAAAAGACTTGACCATGTTTATTTCATAGTGACCTCCCCCGGGGCGGAGCCATGCATATTTATTGGGTTCTTTGTGTAACATTTTGGTGATTAAACTATAAGGTAAGCCGTCACATACCACACTAACCCAATTCCTCATACCTTCTTCGCCACATATTTGTTTAATTTTAGCCAATTTCCCTAAGTGTTGCAGTACTTGCTCAATTCGTACAAATGAATTTGGATTAACAAAACACGGGTCACCGACAGTAAATTCAGCTTTGTCGGTGTGATGAGTGGGGGCGAAGGTGTACAAATCGTGTGTAGTCGTATTTTGACCAGTGCCTATAATACATCTAGTCTACAACAGCCAGTAGGATCACTGAAAATGTAGTCAAAGTATTGTGATCTAAAGTTTTCTGGGGCTTCGATGTGAGCATGTTTGCTACCAATATCTCCAATGAATGTGGAAAATTACATACTCCAATAGACGCAAACCTTTCGTTAGGCAGATTGCGTTAGGCAGATTGCGTTAGGCAGATTTTTACAGTATTCAGGGTTCCTACGCGTCATGCAAAATTACAATTTTATCTTACAGGCCTGGAAAAATGCCAAAACCCATGGAAAACTCATGGAAAAAATATTTGTCAATAAAAAAAATGTTGTGATGCACATTTTTATCGAGTCCGTGTGATGTGATACATTTCTCAACAATTTTATGCTCGGTATATGTCTGAATTTAGTCATGGAAAAAATCAATTTTGTCATGGAAAACTCATGGAAAAAAATTCACACAGTGGAGTAGAAACCCTGGTATTTTTTACCTTAAAAATGTCATTTTATACGGTTAGGCCCACCTTCATATAACCCCCTCGACCCACAACCCCTCGACCCACAGCCCCCTCGACCCTCAACCCCGTGGCACCGGAATGGTCCGCTGTAGGCCTATTTCCGGTGTTCCCAGCAAACTCGAAGCATTGACACAATGTCAGTTTAAGGTTGGGCCAGCCAACTTCCCTAGAAAAACCACAGCAAGGTACAGGCCAACCTCTCTAGCATTTGCATATAGGTAGGGGGCCTACATTTCTAGAGGGCCATCATTCGGGGGAGGGGGTAGGTAATATTTTTAAAATACAAACTCATTAAATAGTCTAGTCTGAATAATTTACTTCAATAGTCTACCCGTTTTTTAACATGTAGGCTTAATAGGCCTAATCAAATTTGAAATAGTCTTGTTGAAATTATGTGAGGATAAATAATCTACTGCCCCCACCCCCCTCCCTCAGATAACAGACTATAAATATAGCTCCGATTAACATATTTTTATCTGGATTTTTTGTCGGTCGAGGGGGCTGTGGTTCGAGGGGTTGTGGGTCGAGAGGGTTGTGGGTCGAGGGTGAGTGTTCGAGGGGGTTATGAAGGTAACCATTTTATACTCTCTGGTCAGTAGGTTTGGTGGTGTAGGCCTACCCGCCAGATGCAGATCACATGGTATGTATGTAGACTAGACTACCTTAATATCAAAATTTAAATCTTTTTGTCCCCATTTTTGTACCATACATCAGATGACTGCATGCAACGATCTGCTAAGACATAGCTTTATAGTTTACAATTCCATTTATGTTTACATTGTACACATAGTTAGCATTGTGCATAAAAGTATGTTTGTTTGCAGCTGAAAAACGTGAAAAGAAATGGAAAGATCTTTGTGACGCATATGTCCTAAAGTAAAGAGAACAAATAGAGAAGTTCTAGCTGCAAAGCATGCGTTTTAAATGAAAGGATATGCATGTGGCGAGGCCGTCAGACCTCTGGAGTAGCGAGTCTTGCATGGGAAGATGCTATGGCACTGCTTTCAGAGTGATGTATGCCGAGATCGGTAGGCTACGAGTCGCCAGATAGAAGCCCAGCCGAGTGCCTGTATTGGCGACAAGTACCGATCTTGGCCTATGTCACTCAAAAACCAGTGCCATATGCATTTGATCGTACGACCACCCACATGTTCAACTGATAATTGAAATATCTAGCCTACAATGCGTCACTATAAATAATTCGCTACAGGAGACATTGTTTACACTAGGCCTAAAGTGGCATTCACATTAAAAATCGCATTTTAGGGGATCATATGGTGTTACTGATTCGCTATTTATGTAGAAAGTACTCACAATATTGACCTAAAACTTTGAGTCAGTATAAAACATATGTTCTACCATAACACAACTTATTTTCATTTGATTAGTTTGAATAATGCCACAGATGGAAAGGGTTAAAATATTACTTGATATAGTTACCGTCCGCCACTCAACCAAATAAACAAGTTATGCTCACTGCAGCCGTTCACACGTGTACACGTGGACAAGTCAATTAAGCCTGACGGGTTGAGCAGGTTGTTTTAATTGTTATGTATGCAGGTGCGTTGTATATTAAACAGGCTCTGTGATCCACTTAGCCTATTGTGTATGCTGGTACCAGCACGAGCTGATTAGCACCGCCTTGCAGGTGAGGGGTGGCTGGGGCTCCTGAAGGGTGGGTAACATTGCCTCCATGTGCAATTTGATCGCGCAATTACTTTACAATTATCAGTTTCAATAGTTGAATGTTCTTGTAAAATAATATTTAGCGTCAATCACAGATGTAGGCTATTATCCAATGTAAACATGGTAAATGGGAAGTGAACATAATCATTGATTTCATTTCACTTCCTTTCAAACAATAATTTCATGCCAATATAATGTAAGGTGCCTTACTTTATTTATTTTTATTATCACTGTATAAAGTTGATATGTTTGTATATAAACATTTTATAAACTTTATAGATTTGATTAGATTTAATATAGTATAGGCTTATGTATAACTGGTAAACAACAATTAGCAAAATGTTGAACAAGATAAGTGAATAGAATGAAACTATTTTCTACAACGGTGCAATATAGGCTAGGCCTACTGGTGATGACGAATTTCATCATAAACATAACAAAGTAGCTCTACACCGATTGAATTAAAATATCTAGCCTACTTATAAATGTTGAATTCAATAGTTTTTATATAAAGATAAAAAAACACGCCTATTTGGTGATGACGCATGGACCCTATCCCAGCAAACATGAGACGTTGCCCAACGATGGTTTACTGTTTGCAACGCTGGTCCAACGTTAAACCAGCGTTACAAATTGGTCCAACGTCTCATAAGTTTGCTAGGCATAGGCCTATATATATCGCCAGAAATTCACTTAATAAGTGACCGACATAGCCTATATAATATAGGTGATTGATTGATGTTGACAATACAAATTATTGGTATATTGTGGCGCGAGGCTCATTGGCTAACTCAGGGCACGGGTGTATCGGGTTCGAGTCCCGCTGCGGCCGATATCTTTCCTTGGTACACACATGCAGTGACCCAAACTGTTCAAATTCGTGGGATAATGACGACAGAAACGTATTTATAACCGATTTGCGCCGCATCAAAAAACATATAAAGAAGTAAAGAAAACAAAATGACCAATATGTCAAAGTTGACATGTAGCCTAAACGGTGAATAATAATAAAAAAATATATTTATAATGTCTTTGATTATTGATGACCATGCATAAATGGATATAAGTCCAATAACTGATGAGCATTATAATCGCACCTCACACGGTTCACATCCTCTACTGCAGATGAAACAGGGCTATAATTCGGCGACGCAATTTTTTTCAGTCACAAAAGGCTGGAAAGCTAAATGGAGAGTGAAGAAATACAAGAGAGCCAAGAAAAGCAGCAATTATCATGATTATGAAAAGCGAGAGAGACAAAAATACCAGAGAGCCTGACCTAAATCATTCAAAATAATCTCGAACCCTAGGCCTGTCCATTAAGACTTTTTAATGACTGCGTGGGCTGTGGGCTGAGCATGCGGGCATGTAACTGAAATGTTACTGATTCTATGAAAAAAACTATTTTCGACCTGATTATTCGAGGGCAAGTCTTTGATATGATCGTCCAATTTTGTACGGGGTCAATCTGTGGCTGAAACCTGTTTCAGCTACTGGGGCTAAAGGTACCAGTCCACCTACAAAAGTCGAAACTTGCCTGGTACATTAAAAGTTTGAATTTCTAAAATATCATTAGATTAAAGCATTTCAATAATAAAAAATAACATAAACTGAAAGAATCTTGATACTCCTTGCAAGGTTTGAATTTGGCTAAAATTGGGTGGTGGGCTAGTTTCTTCCAATTGATCAGTTAGTAGGTGCTTGGTCTTTGTAAGTAAGTAAAATACTTTAATTCACTTTTCGGCTAGTATGGCCATTTAAGTGAAAATTCCTGGTATTACAATATCCCATATTGTATAGTTAATGTAGCAAAGGAAAGACAAAGCTAATAAAAGCATGTTCGTACTAAAATATTCAGTTTAAAATGTTTGATATGATAATATGACGATGCTCCTGGCACCTATATGTAACGAGTCTGATGACATGTTGTAGCGCCTGCACTACAACACAGTTTAATGAGTATAAGAATGGCAGTAAAAAATAATGTAAAATATGGAGTGATTATAAAATGAACGACTTATCAAGTCACTATATCTCCATGAAATTGAAGTGATTGTGTAAAAACTACAAGTCTAAGTCTAATAATTAAAACATGTAATATAGGTTACATTCCCGTAGGAACTGAATAATACAACCTGCAGGGGTGTCCCTAAATAGTTCGAATAGGGAATTAAATGCAAAATACTTCCTTCTGATGTGCGCATATTTCGCACAACTGAGAAGGATATGTCTTACAGTGAGACGAGTATTGCAGCACATAGGTCGCAATTCTCCTCTTAATAAATAGCCGTTTGTGAAATAGGCATGGCCAATTCTGGCCCTGCATAAGACAACGTCATCTCTTCGGCGTTTCATTGGTGTAAAAGATCGCTTAATGATTGGTTGTACCTCGAACAATTTGCTGGTGACATTGATGTTCCATTCATCTTGCAAAATGTCATCAAGGTAGACAGAGATGTTGTATTATCCAGGGCAGCCTTGGCCAAAACATCAGCCCGTTCATTGCCCTGTATTCCAATATGGCTGGGTACCCAGCAAAAAACAATGTCCTTGTGCCCAGACAAGTAGTGACACATATGCAAAATATTGGAAACAATTGGGTTGTTGAGTTTTTGACTCTTAAGAGCCTGCAATGAAGATAGCGAGTCTGTGATGATCATGAACTCCTCGTCACTACTATCCCAGATGTATTCGATGGCAGCTTCAATAGCTAACAGCTCTGCTGTGCAAATTGAAGCTTCATCATTGATGCGGCAGCTAAATTCATGATCATCACAGACAAAGCACATAGCTGTCCTCTTGTCTTCCTTTGATCCGTCAGTATACACCTTCCGGTGCCTCGGAAATCTACAAAATAGCTCTAGCAACATGCTCTGGAAGACAAGGGGACATGTGTCTCCCTTCCTGAGATCTGAGAGGTTAAAAAGTATATTAGGCTGTTGAAGAAGCCAAGGTGGACATTCTGGTGGGCGCACAACGCTAATTGCGTCAAGCTCCACCTCCATGTCCTCCAGATGGGGTTGGAGCCTTAAACCCAAAGTAGGTATAGTCCCTGGCTTGTTATTAAACAATCTCTCGTATTCAGGGCTCACAACACACGAGTATGCCGGGTTCTCAGGATTTCTTTCATCTTCATATAGTATTGCAGGCTCAGCTTCAACCGGCGAGTCTCTAAAGAGGGCTCACCGGTCTCCACCTGAAGACTTTCAATGGGCGATGTTCTAAATGCCCTTGGTTCGCGATTATTGGATCAAGTACTGCTAAGTACGATCGTCTCGCTGACCCATGAACAATACAACCATAATCCAGTTTGGATCTGATGTGAGACCGGTTAATCCTCAGTATGTTTTTCCGGTCACCACCCCAATCCTTGCTGGATATAACTCGTAGTAATTGTAATGCTTTTCTACACTTATCTTTCATATATTTGATGTGTGGAATAAAACTGAGCTTCTTGTCAAAGAAAAGACCAAGAAATTTGTCCTGCTCTTCAACAGGAAGCTGTTGTCCATATAGTTTGAGATTAGGCTCAGGCTGTAAGCAATTTTTCTTACAAAAATGTACACATAACGTGTTTGTGGGAGAAAATTTAAAGCCGTTCTCATCCGCATAAGTCACCAACTTATCGAGGCAACCTTGCAGGCGCCGCTCAATTATTGCCATATTGCTTGACTGGCAGTAAACAGCCAGATCATCCACATTCGATTTTTCAATATTTTCTGGTAAAACATAAATTATACTGTTTATTTTAACGGTAAATAGAGTTGGTGAAAGGATACTACCTTGTGGGACACCCTCCTCCTTTGTCAATGAATAAGGGTAATCTACCCTTCAGGCCCATTTCAAGGAAAAATTTCATGATACCACCCTTACATGTGGTATCATAGGCCTTTTCTAAATCAAAAAATATTCCAACTGTATGTTGATTTTTTACAAAACCTTGACGGATATAAGTCTCCAGTCTGACCAAATGGTCTGTGGTGCTTTTGCCTTTTTGAAAACCACATTGATATTTAGTTATTATGTTATTGTCTTGTAAAAACCATGTGAGACGATGATTAATCATGCGCTCCATGTTTTTACAAAGACAACTTGTCAATGCTATTGGCCTATAATTATTAGGATCTGTTCGATCTTTTCCAGGTTTAGGGACCGGGATCACTGTTGCTTCTCTCCATCCATCTTGGAAATCCTGAGATTGCCACAGATCATTCAAGAGTAGAAGCAACAGATCAAGTGATACATCAGGCAAATGTTTCAGAAACTGGTAGTGAATTTCATCAGGGCTATTTGCCGAATCAGTTGCCTGAGCGATAGATTTAATTAACTCTCGTTTAAAGAAATCAACATTGTACTCTTCGTCATTATCTGACTCAAAGTCCAATGTGTTCTCCTTCTCCTTGTCTCTAATCCTTCGAAATTTTTCCTGATAATGATCTGGCGATGATTTAGCAGCGAAGGATGTCGCCAGCGTTTTTGTAATATCCGTTTTATTGGTAATTGTGTCAGATTCAGTGACCAGGTAATTGATAGTTTTATCTTTCCTCTTGCCACTGATCCTGCGCAACATTTGCAAAGTATGTTTTGCCGAAGTATTATTATTTAGGGTGGAGACATATGCTCTCCAAGATTGACGCTTGGCTTCACTGATTGTGCGGCGAGCTTTAGCGTAATCTTTCTTATATCCGTCAAGGTTTTGTCTAGTTGGATGTTTTTTTAAATTTTTGCAAAGATTTTTTCCTTTTGTCTATTGCCTTTCGGCAACCCTCATCGAACCAGGGTTCGTCGATTTTTTTGAAACTGTCGAGGTTTTGGGTATGTTTTTATCTGCTATATTGTTCTACTTGGCTGTAAAAAGGGCTATAGGGTCATCAACCCCCTCTTCATTCTCAAATTGAGAGATTGTGAGGCTCTCCCCCCCAAGACTGCTGGAAGGCCTCCCAATCTGCTCTGTGTAGCCTCCAGTGCTGCACTCTTTATTCAACAATAGAGTTGTTGCTCTCTATAAATATAGGATAATGATCACTGCTAGAGATCTTCGTTGACCCTCCAAGTGCTTGGTCTTTGTGCACAGGTTGTAGGCCCACCCCCATGAGGTAAATTAACCTAAGAAGTAAATATTTTGAATGAATGATTCGAAAACTCGCCTGAAAAGGAGGGGCTTCTCGGGCATTTCTGTAGGCCTTTTAAGCTGTAATCCCACGGGCTATCCTCGGCATTTTTTTTATGTTCCTAATCGCAGGTTATCTTCAAATCCCCCTTGACCCCCTCGAACCCTCACCCACAACTCTCGACCTTCAAACCTCGACCCAAAACCCCCTCGACCCACAAACCCTCAATCCTAGACCCACAACCCCCTCGACCCACAACAACAAAAGAATATTTTTATTTCTCCCATTATATGGTAGATCTATTAACCAAAAATTTCCACTTCAAGTAATCTATATCTGGACACTTCAAGTTCCGAAGTTGTTCGGAAGTCCCCACCCTCCCGGGACTTTAAGTCACCCATATGGGACTCACTGCAGGCAGTTAAATTAACCATATATAATTATAGTCAACATAACTGTTAGGGGGGGGGGGGGGGACTATTCAATCTCCGGGAGGCGGAGGGGCTGGATTATATATCCGCGCCCCGGTGGTTCCCTGAATATGTCAAATTTGTACCATTAGCTATTAGTTTTTTATCTCTTTATGGAGCCTCTCTTGCAGGCCTACAGTTAGCCTTGTCGTCCCCTCTCAGGCCGTGGATTGATGTATTTGCTTTACCCGAATAATTCAACAAGGCGGTGACTGAGAGCGAACGCGACCCCAAGGTCCGAAAAATGTCCATAACTTTTTAGTGACTGTGCGACCTCTGAGCTGAGCATGCCGGCATGGAACTGAAATGTTGCTGATTATAAAAAAAAACTATTTTCGACCTGATTATGGCCCGTATTTTCCGATATGACAGTCAAAGAAATGTCCCACGATTTTGTATGCAGTCAATCTGTGGCTGACTGGGGCTAGCCTACAGTGTCGCATCTTCAAGTGTCTCTGGCTTTCCAACACAGTGGTATTTTTAGTCACTCTGATATCTCGCTGTTTATCACGCTCGGACCACCATATGTAGGCCTACATGATAAAAATTGAGTTTATATAAAGGGAATCACACGTGTATAAGATAAGTGTACAGTCAAGAATTTCTTTGTGATTTTTTTAAGGTTTAGTTATACCGTATTCAATCTAATAATGCCCAAATTCAAATAAACGCTCACACCCCTGATTTGAAAATAAAACCCACGATATAGCATGTAGTCTACACTATATATGATAATTAAATAATAGCCTAATATAATACTCCACCACCCCCCTCTAATCACGTACAGGGGGGCGTTCTAATTAATATGAAAAATAAAATGTAGGTATGGGCCTAATAATTTATATAGGCCTATTATAATTATTATTATCTCCGTAGGGCCTAACTTCTCCTTATAAAAAATGTCAACCCAAAAATTGTTTTATACATAGATCTAGGGCCTCATTAACGGTAATTTTGGTATTCATGCAGGCTATAACAGTTTCTGATAGTTTCCATATGTGTCTTACCGGTATAGCCGGTAAGCCCTATGTATACAAAAATATGAATTAAAGCTACTTTTCTCATAATCATAAAATGAGCTATACCCGCCGTCAGATTAACTTGTATCGCATGTTTTTCGCCGATTTCTCAGTCAATTCTCAACCGATTATAATGAAATTTTGCAGAGACTATTTCGACTACCGTGACATTTTCATAAAAAAATATCATGTAGTTCAAAAGTTAGACCATGTGACATGTAATTAATATGAAATTAAGACGTTCCTCTATAAACCCATTAAACTGGTTAAATTAAAGTTTGTTTTTTAGCCCTGAATTGCATTACATGCCAGATGGTCTAACTTTTTAGCTAAACTGGCAAATAGTCCATACAAAATTTCATGGAAATCGGTTGAGAATTGACTGAGAAATCGGCGAAAAACATGCGATACAAGTTAATCTGACGGCGGGTATACATAAAAAGCTACAACCTATTATAAAGGAACATAACTGATACCAGATAGGCCTTATATAGTCCCAAATGTGCCTGGAAATTTAGGCTACAACGGGAACAGGCACATTTTGGAGAGTGCATCACGGCAAATAGGCCTAGATGCATTTATCTGATAAATCCATAGAAATATATCATATATATATATATTGTGTGTGCTACCATGCGTGCAAAACTGACATCATGTTTTTTATCCCCCGCCTGACGAAGTTGGGGCGGAGGTAGACCTACGTCTGTCCAGTCGTCCTGATGTTCGGCCGTCTGTTTGTCTATAGCACACACATCCCATAGGGGGTGTAGATGTGCCTTTTGAAACTTCAACTACTTAAATGGCCGACCATCTGCCATTATTAGCTTTAATATGCCTGATATCTGGCCACATTTCGTTTTATTTCTGGAGCAGATCTCGGAAACCCATGGGTGGATCCAATTCATATTGCACACACACATCCCTTATGGGGTGTAGATGTGCCTTATGAGGTTCAGGAAGTTTAATCTACTTTAATGGCCGACCATCGGACATAATTAACTTTAAAGGGACTGGCCCAGGCTAAAATCATCAAAAAATCGGTGATTTTATTTCGGGTTCTTAATATGACCATATGATGTAAACATGTACATAGACTAGAACTGCAAATTTTTATAATTTTTGTGCTGCGCACTTACCAGTTAGACTAGATATAGAGACGAAATTTCCGCATTTCTTATTTTTGACATGGTTGTCAATAATTACAAATCAGTAATAGGAACATAGAACATAGGACAGTGAAATCTAAGTATCGGGGAACATAGGACCGGGGAACATAGGGATCGGGGAACATAGATACTGGGGAACATAGAGACCGGGGAACATAGGACAGTGAAATCTAAGTATCGGGGAATATAGGACCGGGGAACATAGGGATCGGGGAACATAGAGACCGGGGAACATAGGACAGTGAAATCTAAGTATCTGGGAATAAAGGACGGGTAACATAGGGATCAGGGAACATAGGTACTGGGGAACACAGAGACCGGGGAACATAGGACAGTGAAATCTAAGTATCGGGGAATAAAGGACCGGGGAACATAGGGATCGGGGAACATAGGTACTGGGGAACATAGAGACCGGGGAGCATAGGACAGTGAAATCTAAGTATCGGGTAACATAGGACCGGGGAACATAGGGATCGCGGAACATAGATACTGAGGAACATAGAGATCGGGGAACATAGCACCGTGGAATATAAGTATCGGCGAACAAAGGACCAGTGCGAAATGGACTAAACCATAAAGTGTGAAACAACTGGAGTGTGAAATAACGAAATTGAGATACTACGAAATAGAGAAAGTACGAAACAACGAATGTACAAATCAATGACAGTACGAAACAACAAAAGTACGAAACACTGGGAGATGGAACATAGGTAGGCCCTCCTGGGGAACATGAGAGAACGGGAAACATTATAAAGACCGTCGAATAAGAGGATCACGCCAAACGTGCAAGCCAACAGAAGTAAAATTACGAAACAACGTACAAACACTAGGGGGGGGGGGGGTATTGGGGGACCAAGAAATCTGGAACATAGATATTGGGGAACATAGAACCCAGGATTATAGGTACCGGGGAGCATGGAAACTGAAAGTGCATAACCAGATAAGTATTAAATAAAAAGGTGCACAACAAGAGACGTGTGAAACAAAAGATTGAGAAACAACGAAAGTACAATACAACGACAGTATAAAACAAAGAAAGTGTGAAGCAATAAATCCACGGAAAACCTGAAGGACAAAACAACTAAACAACAAAAGTGAAAAACAACGAATGTACAAAACAACTAAAGTGTGATGTGAAACAACAAAAAACGATACTAAACCAACGAAACAACCAAAGTGAAAAACGAGGAAAAGAACTGAGATATACCGTGATCACAACATTGTCCTCTATTGGCTTCTAGCTGTGACCTTAAGATATTGGTCTGGCCACTCGTCTGCCAACTTGACATAGAGTCCTCCTAAAATTTAATTTTATTTATTACCCTATGAGATGAAGTTCATCAAGTAATGAACATGAACGTTGACTGGCACAGTTTCTTGAATTATGATGAATTGTTATGAGCTTGAAATCTCAGTTTAGTTCATGAACTGCAGGGCCGTATCCAGACTAAGACAAATGGGAGGGGGAGGGGGGTTACAGGTCGACCATCCGCTAATAGGGGGGTCTGGGGGCATCCCCCCCGCAGGAAATTTTGACAAACAAGGCATTTTGGGTATATTCAGGGGGGATTACAAACACCCAAAAAACCCTCCTGGATACGGCCCTGAACTGTGGTGAATGACAGCCCTGGCGAGTATGGTGTCAACTACGCAATGGCTAATCGACTCATTAATTAGCAAATTGAGACTTTCTGATTTAGATTATCAACCACAGAATACATAATATTTTTAAATACCCAGGTAATTAGTTTCTCAGATTTCTGTTCAGTTCTGTGTAATATTGTGAGGGGGGGGGGGATATATATTTCAATTAACAAATGAAGCTTAGTTAGCTTGCTGTGTTTACGTAAGAAGTAACCTCAGAAAAAATATAATCCTAATGGACGTGGCGTAATGGCTACAGCGCCTGACTGCCTCGCCAGTCATGCATGCGTCCCGGGCTCGAACCCTGCTGTCCCCATTTAGGGTTTTAAGAGAAACATATAATCCTCAATCAAGATACTATATCTATTTTAAAAATACATTTTCATGAATAATTCGTGAACATTGATGAACATCAACATGAACTTAGTTTGTGAACATCATGACTTAGTTTAAGTGTTGCTGACCTGTTCATTATTGAATCACCTGAGTTACTGGTCGTTCGTGAACAACCTTAATTTCATGAACAAGGTTGAAAAAGGTGGAACTTTAGGTTGAAAGTTCATGAATTTCATGAACATTACATTTGTTATTCAGGAACATTTGTGAATAGTTCATGAACACATTTATTAAACGTTCATGAATGTTTATAAACTATCTGATTCATGATTGTTCACGAACTAGCCCTGGTTCATTAATTTTCTGAGTTTATGACCGTTCATGAACAACCCATGTTAAAGAACAAAGTGAGAGTTCATGAACAGAATAAGTTCATGAACTTTTATAAAAGTCTCATGACCGTTTATGAACACGTTCATGAACGTTCAAAGTTTTTTGTTTACCAACATTCATGAACTATTCATAACTGTTCATGATCACACTTGGACACATCTGAAATTTGATATGGAAGTCTTTAGAAATCACCAAACTATCATGGAGAAAGCTAAATTCATTTTACTGTGACCTTGAAAAATAAATCGAGATTATTTATCTACAACTTTGAATCATGAGATCAAAACTCCCCAAGCTACCGTGAAAACTTTAAAGGATGGACAGACATACGGACTGACGACAAAGTAAAAATGGCACTGATTACTGACTCAGCATCACATAATCTTTTATTGTGGAATATGGGGAACATAGATACTGGGGAACATAGATACTGGGGAACATAGGTACCGGGGAACATAGATACTGGGGAACATAGAGACCGGGGAACATAGGTAATGGGGAACATAGATGCCGGGGAACATAGAACCGGGAAACATAGAGACCGGGGAGCATAGGACCGGGGAACATAGAGACTGAGGAACATAGATACGCACCTAAGTTATCAGTAGGCTACAATTCTCGTGGTCAACAACACTTGTGGTAGTACGATAATACATGCAATTCTTGGGTGCAGGATCGAGAGTAAATATTTTTATTTTGACATCTAACAGCAAATTATTCGATTACTAAATATATTTTAATACATGGTAGCGACCATTCAATTATTTGGGAGAGCTGGAATATTTTGTGTGATATTATCTTTAAGAGGCTCTGAAATATTCAGACTTCTTTCTTTGGTCGACAAAATATCTTTGATTCATTATACATAAAAGTACATTAGGGTTTACGGTATTGAAACCATCCATGGACCAAACCTTTTTGGAAGTCTGACAATTTTCGCTAACAGCTACAACGCTCAGTGCCACATGCCTTTACGTCTGTTCTGCAGCTACATCGCACCACATACAAAAGCCCCTGAGGTCCTGGGGGTTGAGTGGACGTTACAAACTGGAATATCATATTTGATATCCCATTGATCCGTACTTTGTGATATCCAGCTTTGGTGGAGCTTGATGAACAGCTGTAGGTGTGTACGCACGATGTACAGGAATGGATGGATATATATATATTTTTTTTATTACTTTTCCGTATAGATACGAGGTCGTTTCCGAGTCGGTGAAGTAGTGCATACCACTAACCCCATTATTAGTGAATTATTAGTTAGTTAGTTAGTTAGTTAGTTAGTTAGTATTACAATATCACTTTAAAGACCTTTTGTGCCAAAAAGTGACGTATTAAAAGCAATGACTTACTACTACTACTACTACTACTACTACTACTACTACTACTACTATTAGTGAGTTAGGGTTAGATAATGAGGTTTAAGACCTGCTAGGTGGATGTGGACATGATGTAGCTAAGATTTCAGCCCTGTGTCAACCACATGGGCTGAGGAGGCATGCTAAGATTTTACCTATCTTCGGGTGAGAAATTGAAAAAATCTAAGCTCACCTTGTAAGAAATGTCTCATTTACCACAACTCGATTAACTTTTGGTACTTTCCGAACCACTACGATCAATCATGGAACAGTTTATGTTTATAATCTAACATTCAAAGTTATTATCATTTTTTAATTAGAGTTTAATGAAGGTTTTTGTCAATAAAATCATATGATTACACACTGAATGTGTACTATGACGCTCAATTGCCGTTACCCAATCAGAGCTCGCGTAACATGGTAACAGATTGCAAAACAAGTACGAACAGTGATGAAGACAAAAAAGGCAAAACAAGTACAAACATTGATGATGAAAAAAGTAGGCCTACGATACATTTCTTAGCTTTCAAGGGTGAAGCTATTCTATAGATTTCCAGCATATCTTTGAACAAACGAATGTATTATCCTGATTATTTGAATATTATATAGTCTATAAGGGTATATTTTTCCTGGGGGTAGGCCTACAATTGTTTGAAATGTGTGTCCCTCCTATGTTAATCCTAGTGATACCTCTTTTGCTATTTGTCACAGTGTGTTTGTCCACATTCACTTATTGCTGACATGTTGAGCAGCCAAACTATGTTAAAAATATATGATAAATACATGTTCCCATAGAGCTACAATATACTGTATTTTAAAGCTGCATAACTGTTTTGCTTATTTCGACCGAAATAACCTAAAATGTTCGACACAAGCAATCATATATTTTTAAAGGCTTTATAAATGGACAGAATCGATGTAAATGTAGCTGGATTAGATCACGACGCGATACACCATCAAGTTATATGGTGTGGTAAATCGGTCCGTCTGTGTACAATATGTACGTAATACTAAACCCCTTATTAACAAACACGAGACGTTGAGCCGCATTGGTCTAACGCTGGGCCAGAGCCGTAGACGATGGCCCCGAATTAGTTTGACATCGGATCAATGCCTCCCCAGCTAACACGAGGCACTGGCTCAATGTTGTTTTAATGCTGGGCCAGCGTCGCAGACGGTGGTCCAACAGTAAACAACATTGGATCTATGTCTGGTGTTTGTTGGGTCGTGTTGGCTGCGATGCCAAGCTCACACAAACCACCGGTTGGTGTCCTAAGACTAGGTCAGCCCCTAGGACTCAGCAGGCACGAGTCACTGACCCATTGATGGCTCAATGTTGGTCCAGCTTCTCTGACGCTGGTACAACATTGACCCATCAATGGTTGAATGCCTCTTGTTTGCTAGGAACTCAGCTACTGGTACCGTAAAGGATTCCTTTTTACAATTATTTTATTTTACCGAATTTCGCTATTTATATAGCTGTATGTGATGACTAACGATGAAGTAAAATAGTCTGATATTTTCGAATAGCATAGTCACTATAGATCGTGTTCTTCTTGTCATTCAAAATTCAC
Source organism: Flabesymbios commensalis (assembly GCA_964017125.1). Taxonomy (NCBI): domain Eukaryota; kingdom Metazoa; phylum Annelida; class Polychaeta; order Terebellida; family Flabelligeridae; genus Flabesymbios; species Flabesymbios commensalis. The sequence goes on along the minus strand of OZ024913.1, from coordinate 73,484,468 downwards.
TTTGAATTCACTCATAGCATTGCCACTATATTTTGAAATACCCGTGAGGTATCAAATAAAAGACTGCGCAAAAAAAGATGATTTAGGCCTACACTGAATTTGGTGTAATTCGGCCTGCAATTTCCAACGGTCGGGGGAGAGCGTCTTAATGGCGGGCCAAAGGCTCAGATGCTGGCCCACACTTAAAAGCACCATACTAAAACAGGGTCCTCTTTTTCAATTGAGTGACATTCTCTATACCGGTACCGAAATTAAACATGACATTATATGCAGATATCACTCATATCACACAAAGTAATAACTTCTAGATATGTCTAACTGACATGAGACAATACACTTTGTACTGTGAAATGTATCTATGATCACTTAAAAAATAGGAATAATTTTAAAAGTCTTCCACTCTTTTTTAATGATGACCGTTATCTGCCACTTGGTACTTATAATGTCCTGGTTATACAAACAGTGTGTCTTACTCCGCTGTGATCAGGTCTTTGTTTTGGTGGGGCAACAATATCAAAAAACAAAAAACTTAAATCCTTAATAACTCAGTAACCGGAGAAGTAAAATAAAAAAATAAAGCACCATTCTCCATGGATTGATCTTTTGATTAAAATAAGCAAAACAGTTATGCAGCTTTAACTGCTATGTATGCTCTAGTGGCCACAACTAGGAGAACAATGATCAAATGGTAACAATTTGTTCGAAAATGATTTAAAAGTTGAAAACATTGAAAGCCTGTCCCTAACTTGTTCAAAACTCCGTTACCAGCATGTTTACTACCACCACCTTGTGTGTAAACCTAAACTACGACCTTGTGAATAAATGTGAGTTGTCATTTCAAACATCATGCAAGCGAAAAAAATTCTGGGTAAGTTGTGCAATTGTTTTGAACAGTTTAAAAACTGTTAAAAACGTATATAAACTATGATAAAACTCTGTTACCACTGTTTGTTGACAAAGCTGTCAAATTTGTATCAACCCTATTACAGTATATTAAAGAGCTGTTAGCCCAGGCAGCATTTGCAAATAGAAAAGCCTTCATTATTGCCACCTGACATTGTATTTCCAGCTGCAACACGATTTAAAACTCCGTTACTAAAACTACATTACTATTAGTCACAGAGTTTGAAGGCTAATATTTAAAAATTTGATTCTAGTAACAAGAAATATGATTGCTGCGTTGGGATACTGACAGGCACCAAGATTAGCTTATATTAGTCTTCTCAGGGGAAACCAACATTAGCTCTTAAGTAATACTGTACATGCAACTGTTTCCATTTTTTTAACTGCGTTACTAAAACTGTGTTGCTAAAACTGTCAATGCACTGTCAATGTATAAACAACTCTCAGTTCTCATTGTAGGAGCTTGATTTGCATGTTTTTTATTTATAACTCGTAACATCTACCAAACTTCTTATATGGAAATGTTTTTTGCTACTTTTAAAAATACAGTTATCATATTTAAATTGTTTTTACTCGTTTAATCTGCAATATTAGAAACACCCAAAGTGATCTCAATAAAACAGCTTTACATCCTTGTTTTTTATAGCTAGTAAATGGTAACGGAGTTTTATTCACAAGGTATTAATTATTAATTTGCCTTTTTATGTTTGCATAGTTGTCTCGCTTAGGCAAATTTATTGTGACATATAATGAGGTTTAAACCTGGAGTGTCCTTGAAAATAGTTTGGTTAGTTAAATTTTCCCTGTTGAGAGACAGCTTTGTGAAGTAAAACTCTGTTACCATATCTTCTAGATACATCTATCCTCATAATATATCTGAGATTATGCTTTCTGTACAATTTAGGACATAATATGGACTTCCAAGTCAACTGGGGGACTGCAAAAAGAGTATAGTTTCTAATAACATTACAGGAATTGTAACGGAGTTTTAAGGTGATTTGGGGGTATTGTTTTTCAACCCTTATCAGTAAAAACAATAAAGCCCTGTAAGCTCCACTGTGCTTGATTTTGTCATTGTTATAATGCCATTTTAGGATATAAAATGTGTACCTTTAGTTTAAGCAACAAAACTATCAGTTCTCAGACATCTGAAATAGCTCTCTGATGAAAAATATTCCCATATATATAGCACTGTTGAATATTTACTTTCTTGTATTGGCTATTTTAATTAACTCAATAGGTGTAAAATATAAAAATATTTAGTTGTGACAAATGCCAGTCGTTTCGGCCCATTTCCTGTTCGACCTCTGTCCTGTTCAACCCCTTACCCCTTAGAACATAACAAGTTACAAGCCTATAGGCCTATGTGGCGTGAGTGACGTGACATGTTGACCTGCTCGGCCCCCAACAGCGATAAGCTGTTCGGCCTCCTGCCCAGCCCTGATAGCCTAGGCTGTAACACTTACATGATTTTGTTTTAATTGGCACTTAATGACATTAATATCACACGTGACGCCATGAAAAAAGGACTGACTTTTGCAATGCAGTGCAGGGGCCGTATTCTCGTACATTGCTAAGATAAGAACGATTCTTTTCTTATTTAAGATAAGAAGTGGCGAAACTAAGAAGTTGCGTAAGTTGCTATTCTCGAAAAAATTTAAAACATTCTTTGCTACTCAAATTTCTTTACTTTGTTGCAATAGCAACAGCTCCAACATCGTCATCTTACTATGACGTCACAAAGCTTGCCTAGTCTATCAGTCATGTTGTGCAGATTCTAGGCCTATGGCTATGCCCAGTCTATGGCGACAGCTTCTCTCGCATGCAAACTTCAATGTCGTTTATCTTAATAAAAACATCAATATGTACTGACGGTCTTTTGTATAGTGTTCAAATAAGTGTAAGTTTCACATGTGTGTAGTTTTTGGCTGTAAACAAGGCTTTTCTGTGCTGTTTTGGCACAAAATACACTGAGTTGCGTAAAGTTACGGCACCTTTGAAGCTGCCGTAAAGTAACGAAATAAAATACTCAATTGCTTATCTTAACTATTTCGAGAATAGCACTTAAGAAAAATTCTCAAAGTTACGCAACTTATTAGCCTATTTACGCAATTCTTAGACTTACGCAATTCTTATCTCTTTCGAGAATACAGCCCCAGATTTTTTTTTATAGTGGATCGAGAGTGCATTCGTGGTTATATACAGTGGGGTTCACATGTGAATTACACTTACGGGCTCGGAAGGAGATGGCGGGTTGGGCCTTCCTTGAAGGCCTGCACTGTAGTGGCAGTGAATTCTAGTCTATGAGTGTTCGTAGGAAGTATCTGTATTTGTATGTGTCTGTTGATGTGCTGAGTTGTCTGTATCAGTAGCTATTTTCGTTTATGTTTGAGGTGTGGCGTGTAGTTCTGAGGAGTATTTGTAAATATGGTGGGATAGGGATGGAAATTTTCCAATGGCAAATTTTGTAGGAAAGTACTAGTCTACTTTGTAGATGACTAACCGAAAGAGAGGGACATTTAGTTGTTTTTGTAAGAAGGAAACGCTTGTGTAGTGTGAATAGTCATGATGGACCCATCTTACTGCATAGTTTTGTATTTTGTTATTGTTGCCGTGTGTGGATCCCAGATGGCTGATGCATAATCAAGCTGGGGTCTGACTAGTGTTTCGTATGCCTGTGATTTTACAGTTGTATAGGCTTGTTTAATGTTACTTATCAACATGTTTAGTATCTTCTGTGCTTTGTTGGTTGTGTTCTGTATGTATGTTGTCCATCTGAGGTCTGACTGTAGTTCATGGTTTTGGTGAAAAACACCAGTACTGGGCCATTACCTTATTGCCATGAACGGTACGGTACAAACGTTACATGCCAGTGAAAAACATTATACCGGCCATCATCAGAATGTTTGTTGGGTAGGGGGCGTCTGTTGTCAAATATGATAGACACCTGGTTATAAATAATATGATACTGGCACCAGTTACCACATCTCTACAGGGCCGGTACCACAATTAGGGCTTTATAATTATGTGCTCCTAACATTATGCCTGCGAAACACCGTACCAGTATTGGCCCGCTACGGTTACCAGTAATTATGGTTGTGGTAAGCCGCACCCGTACTGGACCATTACCATATTGCCATTAATGGTGTAAACGCTACCTGCCAGTACAGAATATAATATGGCAATTTTAGAAACTATGAGGTTAAAAACAACATCATTGCTTGTGTGATAAAATTGTGGAAGGCATAAAGTAAAAATGTCCAACTGATTAAACTAAAGACATTTAGTTTAAAACTTGATGTTATTATGATAATATTTAATTTGATAATAGTTGTAGCAAGTTTGTGACAAATGGAAATAACAGTGTCCGACATGATATGTACACTTAAAACCAGGATTATCATTTCTATATTTAAATAAACACAGGGTTTTTAAAATATGCATCAAAATTATTTAAAACAACGTAAACACAAAATCTAGAGCTATACAGTCTTTAGGAAGCATATAAATAAACTAAATAAAACCTCTGCAAGATCTACACACATAGGCAAATACATATAGTCAAACACACATAGTCAAACACGTTACATACGTTATGCTAAGTTATTTTAACAATTAGAAACGCCATAGAAACTCCCACATATTATTTGGTATTTACACAAGAAGGAAAAACCTAAAAACGAGTCAGTTGAGAAAGCAGCTGTGACTAATTCCTTAAGTTCCCACCCAGTCCAATAACACAGGCCACAGGAAAGGTCCCTTCAAATTAAAACAATAAAACGAGCCCGAAACCTAAAAGAATAATCCCAAGTTAAATAATGTATGGTGTTTCCCAATTTCCCTTTTTGTGGGCAGTAGGCCTATCATATGATTCATCTCAACATCATGAGGTAGTTTGCCTGGTCCAGCTTAGGTTATATGTGCATGACATATTAACGCCCCATTCATGTATTCAACTGAAAAAATAATTCTAGGCCTAGTCCTATAAAACTGTCGCACTTATTATCGTCTGATATATTTGACATTTCGTGACCTTTGACCTTGGCTTGGCTCGCGTCAAAAGGTTTTATTGATTGTATTAGTCTAGGTGTGTAACGGTAGTGACAATGTATTAATTTTATCAGAAATTTAGGCAGCCATTTTTAATTTAATCATGTATGACACGTCGAATCTCGTTAATTTGAAAACTGTTGTTCTCATTTTCAAATGGACCCAAAGTGACTTTTTGACGGCTCTAGCTATATCCAAGTAGGCCATGTGGGGGTCGTACCAAGGGAGGGGGGATATGATATCCACGAAATGCGTTGTACTTCAGGCCCAAGTTCAGGATAGATCAAAATATGACTGAAAATGTTGGTTAAAATAAGTTCCATTTAGAACCTTGTTTTTGTCCATGTAGACGTATATATGCCGCGCCTCGCTCAGATTAGGGCTCGATCCTTTGTCTTAGTCTGAATATGGCGTTGTGTTCGTGAAAAACAGTGTCAGACGAAGAGGTGGTAAGGATGGAGCAATGGCGGATTCAGGTCTTGACAGAAGAGGGGGCGCCGATTTTTGCAAGAATTTATACACACCACAGCTGGCACTCATATGTCCTAGAGGGGTCCGGGCCATCCGGGGGAGCTGCTCCCCTGGGAAATTTAATAATATAAAGTCTCAAATGACGTATTCTCGACCATATTTTGGCCGGAATATTACGAAATATGAACAGGGGGCCTGAACGGGGGACGCTGGCTGCCCCCTCTGGATCCGCCACTGTGGATGATATGATTGTGACAGCTGTTAGACTATATTACACTGCTAGGTTAAGAATGAATCCTTTATATTAGCCTGTTCAAGGGTGATCATTACGTCATAAGTGTCACGTCATCAGGTAGGCCTAACTAGCATTGCTGTATGGAGAGTAGGGTTAGACTAAAACCACATACCATACGTGACATTGAAATAATGTTATATGAAAAATATGGGGATATTTGTTGTGAAGAGCTTCAAAAAGATCGTTTTACTCGGGTCAGAGTACAACGATCTTTTTAAAGCTTACTATGGAAACATCACAATTTTCAAATTTACATGATTTGTGACCCTGAAATTCTAACTTATCCAACGATAGGCCTACCTAATGCAGTGATGTGCACAAGAACTCCCTAAATAATTGGTTTGTGACGTTTTGGCTCCTGCACTAGCCTATATATATATTAAGGCTATACAAAAATAATTTTCTTCAAAACAAAAGAACTGAAATAAATTACTTTGGTAATATACATTACGCTATATAATTTAACTTACATGTACTGCACTTTTTTATCGTGTATTTAAATCATAGGTTATATTACTTAGGTCTATACAGGTCTTTCTAGGCATAACACTTCCTATAATGTGCATAAACTAACATGTGGTTAAAATATGTGACTTTGCATTAATGGTGGGACTTGTCCTCGATGTATACACGTGGCACGTGTGCTTGTTTACATTTTTTGTATGATCACGTGGTTTCTTACAAGGTATCTGATTAGCCGAGCATTTTTTGAAGAGCGGGATCAAAATGGGAGTTCGAGAATTATAAACCGTCGACAATGACCCTTGTTGGATATGCTTGGATATAGTAATTAATATTAATCTTACAGATCTTTTAATAAGTGCCCACAGCTGCTTGAATATTCAGGACCATGCGTACACACATAGATACTTGCAGGTGGGTACGATTCCCTCTTAATTTAACTCCACGATAACCAGGGGTCCTGAGGGGTGGGGTTTCTCGCCAGAAGCCTATGTATGCATTTGTGGCTGACCCGTTCCGGGTCAGCCACTGATGGGGCTAGACATGATGATGACACGCCGCAGTGAGTTTGTCTTAAAGGAACGTCGAATCCACAAGGAGGCAGCACAATCACCACCTCGAATTCCCTGCCAGCCCTGATAGAGGGCTGGGGTTGGGAATATGAGCTTGAATCTCCTGTGGGCTCTTTTGAATCGCGGGGACCGAAGGTCTAAACTGTGGGGAAGAGACGCGAGTGTCCCGAATTTTGGTATTTGGGTCATCAATGGGTATTTTATGTATTTTGCTCTCTTCATAAGCGATCTTGAGTTTCTGCTGGAGAAAGAGGAAAAGAAAAGGGAGTCAGAATCCTTCTGTAGATAGGGATAAATGAGTAGACTCCTGAGCTAGCCGTTTACAATGTTCTTTTTCTAGCTCTAATTCAACTTGGTAGTTGAGTCTGCTGAGGTTCATTGAGGACTCTAAGGTGAGTCTCAAAGAGCGTTCGTGTTCAAGCTTTTTCTGTAGTTTAGCAAGAGTGTTGTTGAGGACAGCGGGGTCTGAAGAGCTGTCCCCCATGACTTCTATCTGCTTTTGAGTGGCTAAGCAGATACTGCACTTGAAGAAATGGGAGGTTCAGGATCAGTATTAAGGTGTGGGGGAGCTGAATGATGTGTGATGGGCCTAGACTGCTCAGGTGCGGGGAGAGGCAGCTTGACAGGGGGAGAGAAACCCCGGGTAAGTTCATGGGAGGGTGAGTCTTCGCTGGGTCAGAAGGGCAGGGGGAGGGACACGTACTCCATGGCCTTTATTACGTCATCGAGGAGCCACCACAAACGGTGGGCTAGCCACTGAGGGGCAATCACTGTGTTCTCAAGGTGCACGTCTTTCCAGATGGTTAGTCAGTTCTGCCATGTGTTTGATCTTACTGATCGAGAACCCTTTGGTTTTCACCTCCATGTCAAACACATTTGAAATGGCCTGCCCGACTTTCTTCGACAGGGGCCTTTGCCATGGAAGACAAAATAGCTTGAGAACCAGGCCAATATCAGCTCCATACGTTTTTGCTGTTATTCTCTCATAGCTTCCCATCTAGCGAGAGGGTTATAGTCAAATTCCACCTGTTACATACATGTAAACAGTGACACTAAGTGTTCAATCTGTGGCGGATCCAGAATATGCAAGAGGAGGGGGCGTAAGCCACATTTTGGCTGAAAAAGGGGGTGTTAGCTTCACTTTATTCAAAAAAATGCATGAAAATGCAATATTTTCACCAATAAGGGGGGGGGGGGGCGTACGCCCTATGCTGGATCCGCCACTGTCAAATTTATATCACAACCAAATGAAAATAAATGATAAGTAAAGGCCTAGGAAAAAATTGAAAAAAATAGTTTGTCGCCACAAAAGTCAGAAAAAAAAGCTTGTTGAATATGTGGGCAAAAAAATTGTTGTCGAAATTGATGAAAAATATGTTGACCAGAAAAAACACCAGATGGTAACGTACATAATAGGGAAAGCGTACGACAAAAAAATTCTTCGACGAAACATAAAAAAAAAGTTGTTGGACGATGATCGCCAAAAAAAAGATTGTTTTTTCTCGGGAGGTAGAAAAAAAAAGTTTGCTAGCAACAAAAACTCTAGCCCCCCCCCCCAGATATGTAATGGTGCGTCCCTAACTTCCCTCATAATTTCCATGGGATCTGTAATCCTGTTTCCGTTCTTAATTACTATATAGTGCCCCAATGTTATTATCCTGTTTACCTGACCCTATAGTTTGCCAGATAGTATGACCGCTGTCATTTCTAGTGAGAATATCATTCATGCTTTCCTATTAACGTTCCGTCTTTGTCGTCTCTTCAAGTCACTGACTATACATTTTTTTAGCAGAGTAGTTTTTCCAGCAATATGCCACCTTACACGTGTTCTTCTTGCAAGCTTTCCTCCATTCCTTCCCAGCTGTATTTCCTCTTTTATCCCTTCCCTGATACGTCTATTCTGCTCTGATCTTTTCAGTTGTTTCCTTTTTCTTTCATATCACTACACATGTTGTTAGATTCAGGATTCATTGACCATTGATATTAGAGTAGATAATCTTTAACAGGTTATCTTTTTTTCCAAGCCTACCCGAGGTAGTCTGCCAATGAGAACACTGTAACTGCTCTTCCGTAACCTATTTCTGTCTCACTCACACACACTAATCCGATCCAATCATAGTCTTATCATTGGTACACAGAGCTCTGTGTAGCCTGTTCCAACCAGACACAGACGGCACACGTGTATCCAAATGCCGACAGTTCTCCCTGCAAAGACGAGGACTTGACCCGATGCTGTTTCAATGTTGGTCCAGCGCCATTGGCGGTGGGCCAATATTGAAACAACATTAGGTCAAAACCTCGTGTTTGCTGGGCTCCACACTGGTGTTTGTCTACACCCAATCCTCCCCCTCCATAATATTTTCGCCAGCTGATCACGGTACTTTTAGCAAGACTAGCCGGCGAATCACAAGCTTACTAAAATACTTGAAATTGAGAGTGGGGGACAGATGACGTCATTCATCTGCAAATTTTAACATGCGAAGTAGCAGTGTCTACAGCGGGCAGTGTATATCATGGGGTACTGGTATTATTGCTAGTAGTAGTACTCCCCCCCCCCCCCCATCCGAGGGTGGTCACAGGAAGCACTAGTCTACAGCAATCATCTAAGGGAAGCTGCAGGATCCACATGTCTGGCTATAATCCCAACAGCGGTGCTAATGTAGCTATTGTGTCAGTGCAGACACTGCCAGTGCCTGCCTACAGTGCGGGCGGGGGCCCTAGGGTAGTGGTTAGCACCGCTGCTTTTCACGCCAGAGCTCGGGGCTCGGTTCCCGGTCTCGGCGGTCTGAAAGAAACAAAAATGTTTCTTCCCCATCCATGTGGGATCGTCGATATTGTGGGGAGCCTCCGTGACCGAGAGGTAGCGTGCTCGGCCTCAGACCACCAGGAATCGAATTTCGAATCCTGTGTCTGGAGGACAGTGTCATCTCAATCATCTCACCATCCTCAGGTTCTCCTGGCCCAATTTAGCCTATATGTGCACAAAGGTGGCCTAAAGCCCGATTCGTTACATTTTTGCCTACAGTGCTACCCTTAGCTATTGTTACTCTTGGGACTATTGAACAAAAAAAAGTGAGTTTGTCTGGACGTCTGGGCATGCCTGGGGGTAAATCCCCTAGACATGCCCCTTATTGGGCTGGAGAAGGAAATCATTCGCAATGCTCAACCCACTATGCCCTATCACCCTTTCCTCAGATCAGCATCTGAATATCATCATTCATCTCATCATAGGACTGACCTGTTTTTATCGTAATATAAATTGTTATGGTTTATAACTAAATACATTTGCAAGTTGATATTAAAAGTGACGTAAAGCAACAATATTACTGTCTTATCATCTGTAACTTCCTTCATTGCATTTCTGCTCTGTTCCAACTGGCCTTGATTTATTGGCCCAATTATGTATCACCCCAACGTTACGTAGATATTTTCAATTCAATTTGTTAAAATGAATTGAAAACGCTCTCAATAACCCACCATGCCCTATCTCCCCCACCCTCACATCATTATCTGTACATCATTTCATCTCATCAATTGACTACAACGTTTTTATCGTTTTACAATGTCACTTAACAGACCTTTTGTACCGAAAAGTGACGTAAAGCAATGATTTACTACTACTGCCAAAGTCACATTAAAAGTGATCAACCAGGATCGCATGTTTTTCGCTGATTTCTCGGTCAATTGTCAACCGATTGTCATGAAATTTTGTAACAATCATATTTCAACAGAATCCTAATATCCCTGGAAATTTAGTAAAATTATATATCGTATTTTAAAAGTTAGACAATTTGACATGTAATAAATTGAAATTACGACGTCCTTCTATAAACCCATTAGAATAATTCTAGAATTTTATTACATGTCAAATGGTCTAACTTTTTAAATATTTAATATAATTTAGCGAAATTTTTACCGCTGTTAGGATTTGAATAGAAAATGGCCTTTGCAAAATTTCAAGAAAATCGGTTCAAAATTGACGGAGAAATCGCCGAAAATCATGCGATCCTGGTTAATTTGACGGCGAGTATAGTACCACTACTACTGGATACAATTTAACAGTTTAGGGGTTATAGAGATGGGCTTAAAAATGTATGAAAATTATCGGAATTAAATTAGATATATGGAAATAGTCTTCATTCATATTTTGAAATTCCGGAATTCCACCAAAAACTCCAGGGCGGTCGGTCTCATGTTGGACGATATATGAGCATTGAACAATTTGTATTCAAGAATCAAAATTATTCATCAAGGTTCTCCCAATGTTTTCAATGGAAGTACCATGAAAAATAATTATTAATGTGCATGTATAACATTGTGCGCAAATAGGTTGTAACCTAAATTTCCTGAAATGCCCATCTTCCTTCATCAGGGATATGAGATAAGCCGTGATTTTCGAGAATATAGCTACATACCCATTTCTTGGCAAATTAAATGGGTAACTTAATTAAAAAAATAATAATACCAATATATGATGATATAAACATCCGCCATTTAGTAAATAGCAGAATAGCCAGCCACAAGGGCCTATGCACCACACACATAAAAACTACACATTAAAGCCACGCTCGCATGCAATTGAGATGGTGTTTGTGTTTATAGCGACCGGGCATGCTGGGAGTTCAGCCAGAAGTTTCATGCAGTCAGGAAAATAATAAGCTTATGAAACGCAGCCGGGATAGATGCTCAGAACTGTGAATTTAAATCGTTTAATGCCCCGTTTTTGCAGTCAAAATACATAATACACAAAAATATGACCAAAACCTAACCTAAACCATCCTCATAGTCCCGTTTTTTTCGAAGAATAATGACTTTATTCCCAACTCCACTGAGACATCATAGCCGTTCTCAGATGACACACTTGAACATGCATGCTCCGCACACGCGATCAAGTCACCCTCTCATTGGTCAAGTTATGTTTGTTTGTTTGTTGAGTTAGCGAGCCCTATAACCGGTCTGCCCGGGCCTTACGACAAGTGTCAATTGCTTTGAAACCTAGCCACGAGACCAAGAGCTACAAACAATCAGATCACTAAGTAACAAGCTAGACAACCACACTGTGAGTAGGCCTAGCTAAGAATTCACCCCTCGGTCCGCACGAGGCTTGCCAGTGTACTGTCACGCTGGGGTTAGAGTAGGCATACCCCGACCTCGGCCCCCATGTTAATTTCCGAGGAGGAAGCCAGAGGGAGCTGAACTTCACTATTGCTGTGAATAGGTCAAAAACGCCCCTGATATTGTGGTATCACCACCCTAAACTGTCAGTGCGCTGTCTGTGATCATTTTCGAGGTTTGTTTTGTAGGTCTACTGTCTGGCACTCCCAGGAGTGTTAAAATATCGCGGGAAATCCCGTCATTATTGTTGTTTTCGTTACTTTTCAGTTATTGTTTTCATTTATTTTAACCTAGTGCTGAACGATTTTGCTAGTTTAGGTATGAAGATAGGCATTTTTAAATTGTTCTGCCCGAATACTATGAACTATATCGCATATAAAGCTCGACTTTCAAAATGAATAAATGTAGGCCCTATCACTGACACGCAGGTCGGATGCCTCACCAAATTTAAAATAGCATGTTTTCGGTGTTGGCTCATTTTTTGGACACAAATGTTTCACTGAACCAATTACATTTTTATGTGGCTTAGAATATTGGGTTCAACCCCTTTGGATTGGCTACGACCACCGGTTTCAGACAAAAAAATTATACAATTTTTGCTGATCCTTGTCAGCACATGCTGTCACAATTTACAGTAGCCATTTGTATCCTCGTTTACGACCACTTATAACAAATTATGTAGGCGATTTGACTTTGCAGAATACACAAATAAGTGAACTAAGAGGGTGCTCTGTATTCAAATTTTTTTGGCCCACGGGGGAATTTTGGAATCGCTCGAGATGCATCTAGTGTAGCCGTGAAACCTGTTTCAGCCACTGGGGCTACATCCAGTGCACTTTTCCTACTTTCACATTAGCAGGGGTGAATGAATTTCGCTGATTTACATGTAAATTTTTAATGAATTTTCCACACAATAAGCTGAGACGCAGCTGCAGGCCGTGGCCCAGTTGATTCGCCCCACTGACGTCGGCTACCGCTACTAGCTTGATTCGCCCCACTGACTTCGGCTACCGCTACTAGCTAGACCTATCCTATAGTCTAGGTCCTATAATATGCCAATTTAGTGTGTATGACTAGGCCTATAAGCTAGACCTATACATACGCCGGTAGGCTTCAATACATTTTTGGGTAGGCCTATACAAATGCAAGAGGTCTTGCAGACCCCCCCCCCCCCCTCACACACACACACCCAGGATGCAGACAGTTGACAGAACAGTCAATTGCCATTCTATGCATATTTTCGGAGCCCACATCTAGGCCAGCCTGTAACGTTAGGCCTAGCCAGTCTTTAGGCCTAGCTACTCTCTGAACAATCGTATTAGCCCACTGGTAGGCTTAATCACTGATAGCCTGTAGCCTAAATCATGCATATTATAGGCCTGCATAATTACGAGGGTGCACATGGGTCCTGGAAATTATGGATTATTCCCAGCTCACTTTTTACCCAGCTATTCGCTTTTTATAAGGGAAAAATGATATAAATATAGATAAAAATATATATAAATTTTAAGATTCAGTTTTTACACTATTTATAAGCTGAAATCCTCGATGTGCGGACCCTAAGAACAGGCGATTCGCCGTTCGTTTTTTAACCCATGTGCACCCTCAATTATATAGATGTTACTAGTGGCTGTGTTTGGAGGCTATACTTGCTACTGTTACAAGAATATCGCCCTCCACTACGCATAGGCCTAACACTTTGTGAACCTTTGTGGAGGGTGGAATTTGCTGATTAAAGTGTAGTCTAGGCCTACACTACACTGGTACAGAAAATATAAGGTCTCACACCACCCCATCCGCACGTTAGCGTATTAAAAAAAAAATTTGTAAAAAATATAATCAAAAAAGAGGCCAACGAATTTATGATCTAGGCCTGAATTGCGGTGATCCGTTATCTGAAGAGAAGGGGGCGCCACAGGGGTTTGCCCTGCATTTTTTAAGGGAGGCTTATAAGTTTGGCAAAACATAGGGTGCCCTTCTCCCCTTGGATCCACCACTGCTAACCTCTACCCATGCAAACACCAATTTTGTCTATCAATATTACAAAAAATATGTGAAAAACCAACAGAAAGCATAGGGCCTGGACCTATTTGGTAAATTGATCGCTCAAAATGGTGCATTTATTAATATAGGGGACTATTAAAAACATTTTGCGAAAAAACGAATATCCTACCTGGATCGGGCGAAAAAACTGTCACTTTCAAGATCACTATATGGGAGCCTATGACAAAAGGATCACAATAGCCGTCTGTTGTGGGGGGTTATTAAATATGTCTGAAGTTGCGGAATAAGTTCTCCGAAAATTTGTTTGTCCCCGAAAAAATTTAAAAACAAATCCTGTTGACTTACAATTTAGGTCTAGATGTGACTCCAACCTAGGAAACATTCACTGATTTTTAAGCAGGAGGTCAACCTTGCTATTGACTATAAGTATTTTAAAATTAGATTGATTGAACAGGAATAAACAAAATGTTTCAATTTTATTTCACACTCATTATCAATACATATATATTATACATTTTTCAAGTAGGCCTATCTGGAATAATTTCTCATCTGTCCCAGCAATATTTTTTTCTGTGACAAATAAATTTGGTCAGCAACAAATTATTGCAATATATTGCTAATTTAAAAAAAAAATACACAGTAATATCCCTTGCTAATTATCAAGCATATTATTTCTAGAATGTGAGAGTAGAAAACTTCAGACTTAATTTACATTTCTAGAATTCTTAACATTAGTTTTCATCCACATTTGTTACCCTATTTTTCAGTTCTGATATTCCTCTCATTATATTATTACATTTGTTAAGAGATATTGCATGTAGTGTATGCCCTATACACAATTAAGGAATGAAAAACACACACTGAACTGCACAAAAAACATTATATACTAATATATAATGATAATATTAAGCAGGCCTACAACATGTACAATGTGTATTGTAATTGTTGTTTTTATATGCAATCAGAGCAATCACCATTAATAAATACACTACACCAGATGAATTATAACTCATTTGTAGAGGCTATCATACATGGCGGCCATTTTAAATTTCGGTAAAACCTTGAAAAATCACATGCACATCTCCATATCGCGGGGAATGTGATAGTAAAAATTAAGTAATATACAACCTAAGTTTATTAATTTTTGCGATCTCAAAAAAATTGAAATTGATCCGTGGCGGCTATTTTGAATTTCGGTAAAACCTTGAAAAAATCAACTGCACATCTCCATATTGTGGGGAGTGTGATTGTAAAATTTGACTAATTTAAGACGTTCAGTTTTAAAGTTTTTGCGCCCACAAAAAATTTTGGAGTTGACTTCTGGCGGCCATGTTGAATTTGGGTAGCATTTTTCAAAAATCGCTTGCACATCCACATGTTGCTGGGAATGTGTTTTAAAATTAAAAAAAAACTGGCCAAAATATTTTTTTAAGTTTCAGCGACCACCAAAAAATTCAAGTTGAACCGTGGCGGGCATTTTGAATTTCAGTGAAACCTTAAAAAAGTCACCTGCACATCTCCATATGGTGGGGAATGTGATAGTAAAATTCGAATAATTTCAGACGTTAAGTTTTAAAAGTTTTTGCGCTCACAAAAAATTTTAGAGTTGACTTCTGGTGGCGATATTGAATTCTGGTAGCATCTTAAAAAATCACTTGCACATCCCCATGTTGCTAAGAATGTCATGTTAAAATTAAAAAAAAAATTAACTGGTAGGTTTTGATTTTTTGCGCCAACAAGAAAACCTGACGCCGGACAGAATCCTGGCGCAACTAAAATCCCTCTTCCCCTACGGGCAGGGGATAAAAAAACTGGCATTAATAATCATTCTATGAATTAAGCTAAATTAGTTAAATATCTATTTTTGATCAATATTTAATAAATATTATGGATATATGATTTGAAGCTGGAATTTACATAAATGCATAGGACAATGGTTGAATCACAATTTTAACCTTTATATATACCGGTAACTAAGGAGTTGTAATTTTATATATTGTCATAACTTGATTACATGTGTGCTCATTCTCACTCACTTTGTTTATCACTTTATGCCATTAATTTATATAGGTTGTATCAATCAACTACCTTTTGTTATTATCTAAACATACCTTTTCTTATCAGCTGAATACATGCATACATATTTTCAATAGAAATTTTAATACCTAATATCTGAATATGATGTACTTTTTCATGTATGATGTGTATTAACCTATTAAAGGGCTAATTTTTAATTGGTACCCCTTAGCAAAGATGTTAAAAGTGGCATAGATTTAACATGTTTACAGATCAATACATGATATCCAATTACTACTCAACATTGTCATTTACAACTGTTTCCATTAGAAAATGACAGATGAAATAACATCACTATATAGGAATGCATGACACAATGTAGACAGTTTGAAGAAGCATTACATTTTTACTTCCACCATATTTCTCATAAATAATCGCAATTCAAATATTCCTAACTTTCACATGCCTTTTAATTTAGTGTAAGATATCACATTTTGAGTCAGAATTGCCTAATTATATCACTGCAAATTGTCTAAACATTATTTGACACTCCAAATTACCATGGGGTCCCTCAAAACCAAGTTAATTAGCTGAAAAGATTAAAAAATCATTGTTTGACAATTCATTATTAAATTGATCATTACATGTACATTCATTGCCTGGAGGCCTACTACCAAATTTGTATATGATCATACCAAGCAAAATAATTCATGAACATTAACCTAGGCTTCTACTTGTAGTTTCAATTTTAATACATACATGTACATCCTCATTATGATTGTGATGTAATATACTACTACAATTGATGAAAAGAATATTACCGGAATTCAAAATATACAAGATGTGGGTCAAACATGTGAAATGTGAAAAATATGTGCTATTTAATATCTCATTTGAAAATGTGCATTGCGACAGATTCTACTACAAAACACTGGTTGATATGCCAATTAAAAATTTCATTGTGGTGAAGTGTAAGGTGAGAGAGATAACAGGTTGAATATGACTGTTGTAGCAATCTTGTGATGCACATGTTTTTTTCCAATGAGCAGTTCACCATGGTCACTTCTTTCCATTGAACTTGTTGCATGAAGAAACATCATGTCTGCAAATATATATATTTCATTGTTTAAATATAGAAGTATTTTTTCTTTCATTTGAAATGATAGCAACAAATTTTAGTCAATATGTTGTACCTGTCTTTCCCACACTGAAATTTTTGGGAGTTAATATTCAATGTTATGCCTAAAAGATGAAAACATAGAAATAATAAGATAATTTACCAACTGTTATTCAACTTTTTATCCACTTTGAAGGAAATTAATCATATATAGCTAATTTGATGCACACTCATTTCATTTCCAATAACTGCTCTAACCTGCTATTAAATAAAAAAGATTAAAATCAACTGAAGTGCTGATTAGCAGTGGAAGTGTTAATCGATTTTACTTACCATAATGTTAAGCATGTTAATATAACTGTGAAACCTCATACAACAATGTAGCACAGACCAGATTTTCTGCCTTTATCTCACTGCCTAGTTTACATCTGAAATAGAAACAAAAACTATCATTGAATTGAATTTGTCTAAAAATAAATGCAGTAAAACACCCCAAATGTTACTCATTTTTCATTAACATGAAATTTTCTATAATTATAATTACTGAGAAAAATAACAGTTCTGAACTTCATAATGTCGGAAGCACAATTTTGAATACATTTAGAAAATTGACAATTTATATGTCAGTGCAAGGGTTGAATTATTTGAGATTATTACAATGTACATAATATGCACAATTTCTAATTTAGTGCAAGTGGTGAATTACTTCAGATCTAATCTAGTTAATAGTTATCATTTACTTTGTAATATACAATTCTCAGTATCAAATGAGAGGAAATTAGTTATACAGAATACAGATTTATACACCTGTGCACTTTTTTAATTAGAATTTAGACAAATAAATAATAAAAAGTTAAGCAAAAATATTAATATTAAGTAGGGATGTTAACCTGGGTTTTTTTTAATGGGGCACAATGTGAATTTAGTTGGCCTTGTTCCTTTTGTGTCTGATATACTGAGTTTGAGATTCCTCTCAAGGAAATTTTGGTTGTCAATAAATGATTTTCGATAGATTTTCAGAAAATTCCTTTTGAAAATGAGGTTCAGTACCCCTTTACCACCTAGTATATGGATCCACTACTGATAATCATATATGGGTAGCATGAGCCACTGTCTTAGCTAGGATTTGACAACTGCCCTTTTTTCCAATTACATATTGCATATTATGTAAAGGAAGAAAATGCACCTAACTGGCTACAGGTGCATTTTCTTTCTTTACAGTGTAGTTTGGACAATTTTCCTGTCTTGATACCCATCCAAAAAATGGGTCGCTGGCTAACACAGTGGTATCAGCATAATAATAGATTTTACTTGCATTACATAATTTATGACACATGCAAATATCGATTATGTGTGTAAAGTTGTGTAAAATGTGTGTAAAGTTTTGTAATGAAGTAATGATTCCTCCATTATAAAAATTAAAATATAATCCATGAAATATTTTAACACATTTGTTTGACATTTATTTGAGGTAAATGCTATTGCATGAAGGTAGAAAAAAAAATCGGTGGTGAAATGGTTAACTTAACATTACTGTAGATCTCGTAATTTTTGCGTGTTCAGATTTTCGCTAATTTGTGATTTTACACGAAGTCTAGAATTCGCAAATTATTTATTTCGATGATAGGTAGAGCTATTATAATATTTATTAATTTCGCGGGACTCCTATATTCGTGAATTTGTCCTCCTCTTGAAATTCGCGAAAATTAAAACCTTGCAAAAATTACCAGATCTACAGTATTATAAACTGGGATGGGGCTATTCTTATTCTGTTGGTTTAAACATCTCTATTTTTTTATTGGAACAATAAAAAAAATGTAATACAAGGCTCCTATCAAGGAGGCAATATTCTCAATCCCATTTAGTGGCACAGCTAGCTTAACAGGCGGCAGGCAGACACAGGCAGGCTATCACCGCCACAGATCTGAATAAGCCTAATAAGCGGTTGGTGGGTGGAGGTAGTAGTGACACAGTTCAAATAGGTAGTATTAAACTGTTAAAGGACAAAAGTATTGCAATTATAAAGTTTAGCTGATGAAATAAAGCAGTTTAAGGAACTGGCTCAGACTAAAATCATTAAAAAATCGGTGATTTTATTTTGGCTTATTAATATGACCATATAATGTAAACATGTCCATAGACTAGAACTGCAAAAGTTTTTTATTTTTTGTGCTGCGCATTTACCAGTTAGACTAGATATATGGAGACGTAATTCCCGTATTTCTCATTTTTGACATGGCTGTCCAAAATAAGAAATCAGAAATTTTGTCTCTTTATCTAGCCTAACTGGTAAATTCGCAGCACAAAAAATTTAAAAAAATTGCCTTTCTAGTCTGTGGACTGACATGTTTACATCATATGGCGATCATGTTAATATAAAGTCAAACTAAAAGCACTGATTTTTTAAAGATTTTAGCCTGAGCCAGTCATTTTAAACTTATTCTGCTAGGTGCATTGATTGCCCAAATGTACACATATATATATAAGGATCCATGAAAAAACAGTTTAGCAGGTCAACTTTTAAATTTATGTAGGTGTATTTTCCACTCTTTTAAGATTTCTGTCACAATTGAAAAACATAATCAAAGCTGATTTATCAAGTAGTTCAAGTACAATTTATATTCAGGGATATGTAGACCTCTAACTATATCATGTAGATGCAATATGCCATATCATATATTCTGTAGGCCTAATATTAGACCTAGCTAGGCTATTTCACACATTTTAAATTTAATTACATTAAATAGTGGTTTGGCTGGAGAAGTATATAACTTGGCCACACCTGTTCTAATGTCTGGTAAATTATACAGACCCGACCTTGAAGCCTAAAATATTCACGAATTACAAGACCATAGATTTTGGATCACATTCAGTATCTAGACGAGAGTCCTTGCAGTCATTGAATTCAATTCTATCCTGACAGTCCAACCGAGCTTTTCGGTATTTACTCTGTCAATACTCATGAAATTTGGGCCATGTAGGCATCTATCCTGAAAATTTTGTAAAAAATATTTTAAAAGACAGACCATTTGACATGTAGACTTTGTAGACTAGTTAGCAAATTTATTAATTATAAGGCCCCTCTATAAAGTTAAAAAAAAAACATTTTTAAACTTCA
The DNA here is from genome assembly GCA_964017125.1 of Flabesymbios commensalis. Classification (NCBI taxonomy): domain Eukaryota; kingdom Metazoa; phylum Annelida; class Polychaeta; order Terebellida; family Flabelligeridae; genus Flabesymbios; species Flabesymbios commensalis. The sequence goes on along the minus strand of OZ024913.1, from coordinate 73,464,345 downwards.
TTCCGGTTTACTCTCCAAATTGTATTACTGTTATGTACCTGTATGTCAAATGGTCTGACTTTTGAAATACTCTGTCTATGGGAAGTTCACAAAATTTTCAGGGATGTTGCCAAATGGTCCAACTTACAAATAGTCTGTGTGTACAACAAAATTCCACAAAACTTCCAGCGATGTTGTCATTGTTGAGGGAAGATGAAAAAATGACCCCAAAAAATTTCACTCTCAAATTTCGAATAGCGCCTTTATCTACTCCCACAGACTGTAGACGGTAGGTCTCGACACTTAACCGTTGCCGTTTCCCCGGGGCAACCGACTTTATGGTGGCAAGTAAAAAAATTCAGACAGTGGCCCCCTGGGCAATAGCTTCAATTTTCACCATTTTAAATTTGAGCGACTGTCACAACAGACATTAGCATGTCAATGGCAAGTCGGGCAAGTGATAAACTTGGGGGGCAAGTATCCCAAAAATGTTCTCGCCTTCGGGCAGTTAGTGTCAAATGGTCAAACTTTTAAAATATACAATATTTTGTTATAAAATTTTCAGGATCGATGCCAAATGACTAGAAAATAATAGGCCTAGACCAGGCTAGGGTTTACTATTTTTCATGAAATTCGCTTGAGAATTTAACCTTTAAATATTGAATGACTGGATACTGAAAAGCTAACTTTCATTTTGGACCATCCTCCACCGTCGGACAGACTATAGAATAAGCTAGCACTTGACCAGCAGGACAGCAGTATTAGCACTGAGTAGCAGGTCGGCCGAATCTAATCACTGACACTGACTGACTGAAAGAGTATCAGAATCTGGGTCGGCCTAGGACTAGGAGACTGTCACTGTCAGTGAGTGGGAATGACTCTCACTGTCTCAGTCTCACAGTCACTGTCTCAGACAGATCTACGAGGGGGTGGGGGGGAGATGGGTAGCGGTTGCAACCCCCCCTCTTGCTGGCCCATGATGTGCCTGTGAGCCTCTACAAATTCGAAATTTTCTGGGGGAGGGCCCCCAGACCACCCGCAACCCCTCCTTTCATTTAAACCTGGATCCGCGCCTGGTAGTCCAGTGGTAGGCATACTCTTGACTTAAGTCTGTCAGTTTCAGTGATTCAGATTGTGATGCGACTGAGTCACTGATGACACTGACAGTGTCACTGTGACTGGTGACTGTGTCAGTGCTGACTGATGCCAGTGTCACTGTCAGTGATGGTGATTGGTGCTGTCAGCGTCAGTGACAGAGTCACTGACTGTCAGTGTCAGTGATGTGATGATTATTATACTCGCCGTCAAATCAACCAGGATCGCATGATTTTCGGCGATTTTCCCGTCAATTGTGAACCGATTTTCTTCAAATTTTACAAAGGCCATTTTCTATTCAAATTCTAACCGCCCTGAAAACTTCGTAAACTTATATAGCGTATTTCAAAAGTTAGACCATTTGACATGTAATGAATTTAAATTATAACGTTCCTCTTTAAACCCATTAAAATAATTTTAGAATTTTATTACATGGCAAATGGTCTAACTTTTAAAATATTAAATATTATTTTGCGAATTTTTTACCCCTGTAAGGATTTTAATAGAAAATGGCCTCTGCAAAATTTCAAAGAAAAATCGATTAAAATCTTTGGAGAAATCGCCGATAATCATGCGATCCTGGTTGATCATTTTTAATTTGACGGCGAGTAGGGCCTATAGGCCTAGTATTACCCGAGGCTGAGTCTGCCTGAGAGTGGCAATTATTATTAGGCACTCTAACTTGTGTTGTGAGGGTAGGCCCATCGTGACATGAGGCATGCAGTGGCGGATCCAGAATGTGCAAGAGGAGGGGGCGTAAAGCCACATCTTGGCTGAAAAACTTCAAAAAAGGGGTGTTAATGTTAGCTTCACTTCATTAAAAAAAATGCATGAAAATTCAATATTTTCACCAATAACGGGGGGGGGGGGGCGTACGCCGGGTACGCCCTATGCTGGATCCGCCACTGGCATGACCATGTCATGATGATGACATTAAGATTAGGCCTCGAGGGGCCTGAGCGATAATCGAAGTGATTACATTTACAGTGACAGTCTGGCCGACGCCGGCGACGGTGGAAGCAGGCCTGGTTAGATCTAATTAGACTACTTTAAAAGTTATTAATGAAATCAAATAATACATACCAATCCATAGTTAAACCTTGTTGTTTGATCTGTTGATGGTCTTCTTACATTTCTTAAAACATGATTCCAAAACCAAATTGTCAAAATATTTTCACGTGACAAATCTTGGAGTTGGACTTGGACTCAGTGAGCATGGTGAGTGGTCTTGGTCAGTTGGTGACCTTATTTTTTTAAATACCCTACCTTTAAAACTTAAATTCATTAGTAATCTTAAACTTGGTAAATGTCCCTAATATTTGTTTTTATGCATCTTACAGGTTGAATTGTAATTTTGGTAGTCTTTTTTAAAAATGGAAATTTGACCGATGAGAAGAAAAATTAATCGCGTGTGCGGAGCATGCATTTCCAAGTGTGTCAGCTGGGAACGGCTGTGATGTCTCAGTCAAGTAGGGAATAAAGTAATTATTCTTGGAAAAAAGCGGGACTATGAGGGTGGTATAGGTTGGGTATCGGTCATATTTTAGTGTAATGAATATTTTGACTGCAAAAATATGTCTATTAAACGCTTTAAATTCACATATGAGAACATCGATCCGGGTTCGGTGAAAATTCGTTTCATAAGCTGTTTCTTTTTTAAAACTCTGGGTCTCAGATCCGGTTCAATCTCCGGTCACTAAGTGTCCCCATCTATATCTCAATTGCAGGCGAGCGTGATTAAAGCTGCTCGTTGGGAAATAAACTTTATCTAATTATGTAATAGTGTAGGCGTACGCCCCGGTACAGTGCTATATAGTCTACTCTAGTCTATAGGCCTACCCAAAGACAGTCATATTAAAACTGATCAACCAGGATCGCATGATTTTCGCTGATTTCTCAACATATTTTCATGAAATTTTACAAGCATTATTTTTCAAAAAAATCCCAACAGCTCTGAAAAGTTTGTAAAATTATATAGGCCTAGTCTAAGACTAAGTAAAACGTATTTCAAAAGTTTGACTTTACATTTGACATTTAGAGCCTAAGAAATGGAAACTACAACGTCCCTTTTTTGGCCCTAATTATAAACCCAGTGAACTAATTCTAGAATATTATTACATGTCAAATGTGAAATGGTCCAAGTTGAGAAATATTCAATAACACGTTACGTTTTTGCGAAATTATTAGACTACTTCTGTTAGGATTTGAATGAAAAATGGCCCTTGCAAAATTGTAAGGAAATTGGTTCAAAATTGACAGAGAAATTGGCGAAAATCATGCAATTCTGGTTTAAAGTGACTTTAACTTTTTAAGTTTGGGTAGGCCTATAGTCTAGTCTACAAGTACAAGATTAAATGTAAAAAATATTGATGTAAAATTTTATTACAATCAATGAGAATAGACTGAAAAGGGGGAAAAGTAAAAAAGTGTAGAAGTCTAGGCCTAGTCTAGCCATTGCCTACACTAAAATATGTATTGTCTTCAAAAAACGGGTGCACACTATCAAATAATTGTCTATATCAAATGTATAGAATATCTTGGGGGCTTCTATACAGGTTAGGAAATAGTCTTAGGCCTGATTACAATTATGAAAAGTGGTTCTTTTTAAAATTATGGGTCTCGATATTTTTTTAGCAATTTTCCCTTCAACGTTATAGTCTACAGTTAAATGATAATTTTACAAAATGGACATGCCCCACCCCTGTCTACGCCCCTGATTTGACTTAAAGCTTTCCAAGAATGACTGATTCCATAATTTTATATTTTACCTGAGTAAGAGTTTGTTTACGAAGTGAACACATTTAAAACAAAAAATTGTCAGAAATGTCAGAAGTGAACACATTTAAATAAAAAAAATTGTCAGAAATGTCTTTTTTTTTGTTAAATCTGCTGTGGGTCTATGATTTATAAAGATGCTTTTAGATCTGCATGTTTGCAAATAAATATCCGCTTTGTCAATACATTTAGACCCTATACACCAGACACTTACTTTTCCCTGGAGTAATACAATTTGACTTAAGGACATACCGTATTAGATATCTGGGGAGGGGAGAAGAAATATAATAAAACAAATTGTCGCCACAACAGTCGGGAAAAAATGTAGAAAATATGGTGGAATAAAATAAAAAAAGAAAGCGATAGGACTCCCTTGGACCGGCCCTGATAACTCACCCGGGTGTGGCTCGAAATTCAGGGGTAGGCCTACTGGTTTCAATTTTATCAGAAAGCGACGTAAAACAATATTCATTCACTTGAAGCAAAACTATGACATTTGTGGACTTTTCCTAGACCTTGAATTTCCATTTATATTTCCCCCCCCCCCCCCTGACATGTTTCAACCCTGCACATAGGCAGGGAAAAAGAAACTTGAAAATTATAAATTAGCAATTTTCTTTTCCAAGTTGTAACTTGTTAGACATCCTTTGAATGTTTTTGATGGAGTGAGGTCACCTACAGCAATTGGAGGGTTGTTTGCCCTGAAATATTCGTGCATGTCATTATTTGTCCTTTGACACTCGGACTACTGAATTTATTGTGAATACACAATCAATTTTTGTAATTATTATGATCCACCACATGATGACCCATGTTAATGTGCAAAGCCGGGTTACCATGTGATGCCACCATATTGATACATTATTTCATTCCATTTATTTCATTCCGGTTTATTCTCAGAATTCCGTTACATGTCAAATGGTCTAACTTTTGAAATACTGAACGGAATTTCACGAAATTTTCAAGGTAAACTCTGTTTCACCAGAACCTGGGAGTAGCCTTCTTCCAATTTGCTCAGTCGCTCTTTAAAAAATTTTAACAAAATTTTTCTCAGATTATTTTTTCACCTTCCCCAACATCCCTGAAAATTTGGTGGATTTTTTGTGTATTAGCGAAGTTAGACCATTTGGCATGTAATAAATTTTCAAAATTACAGCTCTCTGGTGAAACAGACAGACAAATTACTAGATAAAAATGTTTGCAAAATTTGATGACAATCGCTTGAGAATTGAGTGACTGGATACCAGAAAGCTAACTTTCATTTTGGACCATCTACCACTGTCGGACAGACTATAGACTAGTCTATAGTCTATAGACTATAATAGTACTATAATACTATATAATAATACTACCGGCGTACCGCGACCCACAACTTCCAAGTCACCAGGTCACAACTATAAACGTTATACCTATAATAACGTTAGACGGTAGACCTAACCGTTACACTTACACTGCAATACACTGCAGGCTACACCTAAAGTTGATCAGCAAGACTGGACCGATTCCATAAACAAACATGACAAAAGTTTGGACAACTGATTGTAAACAATGAGGGTAGCCTATAGGCTATACCAACAATGAGCTGTAGACATCCGATTCTATTTATAGACTATCATGACGATACTATTTTTATGCATATCATTAACTCACCCATTCATCAGAAATTCGGCGAGATCAGCGTCAGTTTCCAGGTTGTTGGATGTCCTGAGGGATCGCCAGCGCTCAAATTGATCCCCCAAATAGACACGCGTACCTCCCCTGACCTTCTGCCTCTTCGCTCTTTTTCTTTTTTTCAGTCGAAGCGGTCATTTTAGCTCGAGAAGTTCTCTTCTTGGTAGGACAAGACATCTTGCTTCATCCGCCGTTGTGATCTGCCCGGTTAAAGTCAGTCACGCATGCGCAAATGTTCTGAGTCGACAACAATGTTGTTGAGGGCAGGCTGCCTTGTCAACATTTCCCCAAAATTCAATCGATCCCTACTCGATAACCAGAGAAGTATTAAAAAAAAAAAACGCTGATCGTTATTTTTTAACACAACAGACCAAATAATGAAAACCAACGCGCAGCTTTAAACAACTAGTTGGGACAAGCAACCGAAAGATCAACCCAGACTGCACGTAGGTATAAACCACGAAAGCGGGAACGAAGTACCAATTGATCCAACACAGAGGTGAGACATACAGCTCTGTATGTTTTAGCCAAGGTGAATCTACTTCCAATGGGTTTCAAATTATCATCTTCAAGGCTTGTAACATCTTCAGAAGAATGAATCTCCAATGATCCTTTTCGAAATATATTCCTTGCTAAAGATGCAAAAAATTGTCTCTCCCTTCCAATCTGATTGAAGTTGCTCCTTCCTTCAACATATCCTCCAACAGCCCACAGGCTCCTTGTCCTGAATTCAGACAGGTCTAATTTTCCTTCCCACTCAAATTATCATGTTCACAATATGTTTTTGTCGAGGAATATCCACCACACATAATTTAATTTACTGAGATCAGTTTGTTCAACTATAGCCTCAACACTCTCGGCTATATCCCCTCTTAAAAAACCTTACATGCCAACCTCTCTCATATGCTGTTCCATACCAATCACCAAAAGTTTGTCCTGATAACCAGATTTCCTTCCCAATTTGCTGTTAACTGTTGAGTGATAGGCTATACCAGACCCATAAGATAAGCTTGCTTTATCTATCCCCTAAGAAATTGAATTATGATTGTCTGAATGATCCATCTTATCACTTTCTTTCTTTTTTGGTGTGTTGTTACATGGCTTTTTACCATCATATACGGAGTCAAAGGTAAAGGTGCAGGTTTATAGTCTGATATCAAGTCTGAAGACCTATCATCCGACTTTACATCTTACCCCCTGGTCACTGGACCTGTTCATTCGTGTGCCACTTCAACTCCACGGAGAGCATACAGTCCTGCAGCCGTTTCGGCGCATTGAACTCATCGTACACATTGTCATCTCTGTCCTACCAGGTACTCATTTTCACCTGAGTCAAGTGAAGCATTTGAGGGTGAAGTGCCTTGCCCAAGGACACAACATCTTAACAATGTCCCAAGATTGAGAGGGGAGAAACATGATATTTCTCCGAAATTCCTGCACCAAGCGTGATTCGAAACCGCACGGCAGGCAGCGACATCGGCAGAGCGCCACGCTCTAACCATTGCGCCATATCCCTCTCGTAAGTGAAGAAAATATATCGAACACGGTCATGCCTACTTGAGGTGTAGATGAATTCATTACAACTCCTAACGCAGCAAAGTTTTTCGCTTTTCCAAGACTGACTGCAACTGTTTCTTTTAATACTGTAAACTGAGGGTCATCTGTAAAATTAAGGACACACTCCAAATTATTCCCCCTAATCACGTGGACACCAGTCATCATATCTTCTCGGCAGACCACCCCTTTTTCCAGGTACATAATCTTTGAATAAACTACGTCTTGACCTGAGCGACCTGCCTTCATCCACACCTAGTTGTTGACTCATTTTTTTCCTTGGTGACTGTGTCTCTTATGTAGTACTGTATTCTGGTCTATTTGCATAATTTGTGTATATCTATTGATCTAATTTATTTTGTGTATCGGCGCAGGCGCTGTCTCAGATTTCTAAAAGGACCGAATACAATTAAATGTTTTAATTGGTCTCTCAGGCACTACCATTGTATCATTTTTAGCCCGGCTTTTAATTAAAAAAGGTGGGCTATCGCAATTGAAGTTTGGTGTGGTCGGCTTTGGCGTTGACATTTAATTGTGGGTGCAATAACTTGAAAAGTTTCTCATGTATCTTTCCCATATTTGTTATGCATGTTACTAATGACCAGTTCTCGGTAAAGTTTGATAATGGCTGAGAAAAAAATAAAAATGGCCGACTTATTGCGATTTTTCGCCTTTTACGTCAATAATTTGACCTTGTGGGCGCGATAACTTGAAAATGTTTTCACGTCTCCTCTTCAAATGTGTTATGCATGTTACTAATAAGTAGTTCTTGGACTTGTTTAATAACGGCCAAAAAAAAATTCAAAATGGCCGATTTATTGCGATTTTTCGCATTTTACTTCAATAATTTGACCTTGTGGGGGCGATAACTTGAATTTTTTTCAACTGTTATGCATGTTACTAATAACTAGTTCTCTTATAGTTCAATAATAGCTGGAAAAAAAATCAAAATCGCCGATTGATTGTCATTTTTCGCATTTTACGTCAATAATTTAACCTTGTGGCCGCAATAATGACTTCAAGTTCAATAATGGCAGCGGGCTATTCATTGCACCTATTCATTGCACAGCACCTTCATTGAACCTCCCATCACAGCCTGGATGTTTATGCTGTGGTAGCCTTTTCGGTTGACAAAAACCTATTGGATAAAGGATTTTATAATATTAATCCAACTAGTAAATATATACATTTATTTTTCAATCCAAATTTATAAATAAATCACATCATTAATGACGCTGATAATTACACGTATAATGTAGTTGTTATTTTTTAATTGCCGCTAATAATCATTAAAAACATCTCTGTTTACTGTACTCAACACAATTCACTCCCCTAGTTCACTTGATCTGTTGAAGCCATGATCTTGAATATCTCCATTAGTATATGTGGATCCCCCCCCCCCAAAAAAAACTCTTTATTTGTCTAAAAATTACACACAATTTTCAAGAAATGTATAACAACTAGTATAATAGGTACATTTAAGATAAATGAGTTGATCTGTCCAATGGGCCGGGAGTAGGCCTGCTGAATATTGAATCCTACAGTAGCTATTGTTACTGTGGGGACTATCCGACTCGAGGATAGAGGAGCCGTGTTTTGTTGGAGAAACCCGAGTCTGGACGACTGGGCATGCCTTGGTCTGACAGGGTAAAATGTGTCATCCTGCTGCTACACTCCGTATTAATTAGTTTTAGCTGAGAGAAACCTCTTACAGTTCCTGCAAAGGTTGCAAGAGGGATGAGGTCAACCCATTGCTGGGCAGCTATGTTTCAATCTTATATTTATCCCAGGCCAATTCAGGGATGCAGGTGTTTTTGTAGGACACGTTGCACTACAATTAAATATTCAAAGATGATTTTCATGTCGGAGAAGCTGATTTTCTTTTGATGAGCATTATTTCGCATATTATTCTGCGAATCTCCGGATGTTGACATTGCTTCCGTCTACACAATAGCCAGCCTGAAATCTCCAACCATTCTGACATACCCTCATATTTATTTTTGATTTATATCTTACAGTCACGAATGAAAGTATTGCAAGGACAAAAAAAAAATTCATAGACATGGTCTTGGGTTATTATATACCTGGCATTCTATCTTTAGATAGTGTGGACCTCCCATCCGCACTCATTAACCTCCCAACATCCTGACGAGTCATAGGATAGCCAATGTTAGCCATAGCTATACAGTGGTCAACCAACCTACTCTTTTCTTGTTCTGTTCATACAGTTGGGTGGCCCTTTTTTGCCAGGAAATCGGCCTACTAGCTTGTATGTATAATAAAATACTCTTCGTCACTTGATCCCGTCGCTTGTAAATATTTTATGATTTAAAAAAAATTAACACAAAAAATATAACTTTCATTTTGTGGCAACTACTAAGGTAGAAAAATATGGTATAGTATGTTTTCAAATCAACATTATATTGAAAAATTATATACAACACAACCTCGACGTCATTTAAACAATGGATTCAAAGCTACCCTTCTTTTTATCAGTATATATTGTATTTAATTGGCACATGCTGCACCTACCAAGCCGCCTTCTTTGAGAGCTCTCCTGCCTTCACCATGCGTGTGCACAGCTGGAGCTAAATTTTTTTTTTTGTGTGTATTTCGGCATGATGGTAATATTAAAGCTGAAAAAAAGGGGTTTATTTTAAAAACAAATCAAGAGTGTTATATCGCTGATCTTCCATGGGTTAGCGGCCTTGATGGTTGAAAACAACAACTTTGTTGTCATTCTCACAATGCAGAGGGTCTTTAAGCAGGACAGCAAATGAGCGACTGTGAAGGAGGTCATGTGGTGATAATGGTCCGCAGCAAGCAAGTGGTAGCACATGTGCATCGCTGACAGACAGATATCGTTGACAGACAGGCAGCGATAGATATTGATGATGTGTGTGATAATGTGAAGCCATTCAAGTTGATGCACAATTAACTAGTTGACGAAGATCCACAGATGTTGTGAGACTCATACAGGAGGCACGAAGACGTGTGAAGAAGACAGGTGATGTCACTTCAGACATTCTGGGCAGCCTGAAATCTTGTCAAGTTAAACTGGCTGACAAAGACAGTCCTGTACTGGGTCAGTTGTTAATGTTATTAATTGTCGTCTACATCTGTGACAGCTTTTTCGTTATTCAATCTGTTGCATGCTCAACAACATGGTATGGAAGCACTAGTCTGCAACAATCATCCGAGAGAAGTTGTAGCTTCCACCATTCTGGCCATAATCTGCAGTCGTATTGCAAGCGGCAATACGAAAAAGTTCTGGCACCATACTTTGGAAAATTAGGACTGCACTGTTTTTGTGGTATTACAATGTCACTTAAATGACCATTACTGCCAAAATGTGACGTAAAGCAATAATTTACTACTACTACCTTGGAAACAAATTCTTATGCAGCTAAAATTCTAAAAGCATGTCAAGTTGCAACAGCTGTTATGCTAGAATCTTTTGTTATCATTCTTTGACCCTGAAAAGGGCTGTTTGTAGATGCTGATCATCATGTGGGAGACGGTTCAGGTATGCGAACCACGATAGATGACCGCACGGATCATACTACTGGAGATCATTGCTTGTAAATAAATTCCAAATTATATAAATCAAATCATAAACCTGTGAAAATTTTAACAATATTAGCCAAGGTTTTTTTTCAAAAGTTCTTGCCCACCAGATCATTCCCTTTTTTAACGTTGTCATCTCTGTTACCTGTCAGTCTTCAGCTCACCCTTATTGAAAATTGACAAAAATATCTTTAAAAAAATCACAAAATTTGTGTTACGTGAATGGATCTTGGTGTTCAGGATCAGTCAATCCAAATTATTAAGTCATACCTCTCAGATCGTCAGCATTGTGTCTGGATAGGTAACGTGCACAGTTCATGGAAAACCATCAGTAAGAACGTACACAAAGTTCAGTTCTAATCTTGGTCCAATCTTATTAATGTATTCATTTATGCTATTTTCTAATTTAATACACGAGCACGCCTCACATGCAGATGACAAAACTCTCGTTTGCATATCCGAATTGTAAAATTATGCCTCGAAGCCGAGGCAGTAAAAGCTATATGGTGGTTTTCGACTAACTTGGCAGAAGCAAATTCTGAAAAATTTCCGTTGATATATTTTGTAAAGATGAGTCCCCATTGATAGTGGGTAGCTGTATAATTAAAGTAGTAAATTTTGTAGGCACTCATATTGATGAAAATTTGAACTTTTCGATACACACAGAAGAAATTTATAAGAAAGCTGACAGACAGCTGAGCACTTAGAGAAGATTTATCTGAGCAGCAAGGCTAGACTGGCTCTTTTCAAAGTACTCATCCTCAGCCACGTTCAATAGTGCTCAGCCGCCTCCAAATGCTCGCTATATGGAAAAGATTCAGGAGAGACTCTAAAGTGTGTTCGTTCAAACCATATCGCCTCATATGAGTCCCTCCTTAATCAAACTTCTATGTCATCTCTGGAATCTGGGGGCCAAATGAACAGCGCAACTTTTAATATTCTTAGTGTTTTAGCACCGATGAACCTCCAGAAACTGATTGAAAAGCTCTGTCACATCCACAATGTGAGGAATTTTGAAAATATTCTCATAAAAAGAGTGCGACATGGAACGAATTCCTTACATTTTTTTAGCCCAAATCAGGCATTGAGAAGAACAAGAGACTTCTAAACTTTCTGAGACATGTCGAGCATATCTTTCTATTTAGGAGAAAAAATAGTAGAGGGTTACAGTTAGGGTAGGTCCCTTGACAAATGATTTGATCTAGTTATTTAATTATTAAGAAGTGCCAAATGTTTAACATAACTTTCATCCATATAATGTGTTTTCTCATATACATTATAAGTATTTTTCCCTATCGTTTTTATTCACGTTTGTTTACATTTCATGTTAACGGCCTGCCAAACAACCTGCTTGTTTTTAGTTTTTGTTTAATTTACATGTCGCTTGTACTAGCTACTTTTATATCGTGTCCATACAAAGTAAAATGTATCTATCTATTTAAAACTGCAAATATAGTACCCCCGGTACTACTGTTTATAGCCAATATTGCGATTTGCATATCTTATAGCCTTGTTTATATTTTCCATATTGACATTGCTCTTCTTGATCTCAATCAGAGTGTTCTTAAAATGAGCCTTTTGCTCAGACGCCTCCAGCACCTTCACAATATCTGTTATAGGTGGAAGGTACTTGGGCGCCCTTAATAACACTGCGTGATAGCTCTGCCTCTCTTTGTTCATTCGGTTTAGTACGGGACGGAGATCTGACATCTCAGTTTTGACCTAGCACAGAATTTTTATACAAGTATTATACAATTGTTATTAACATATAAAACATACTTTCACAAGGATTACATTTGTAATAACGTAAGTCAATGTTTAAAAGTTTAAAGCTGATAAATAGAAGAAAAAAAAGTTTCTTAAAAATGTGCTGCTCTAATAGGTACCTGCCTGCTACATTTCATGTTAACGGCCTGCCAAACAACCTGCTTGTTTTTAGTTTTTGTTTAATTTACATGTCGCTTGTACTAGCTACTTTTATATCGTGTCCATACAAAGTAAAATGTATCTATCTATTTAAAACTGCAAATATAGTACCCCCGGTACTACTGTTTATAGCCAATATTGCGATTTGCATATCTTATAGCCTTGTTTATATTTTCCATATTGACATTGCTATTCTTGATCTCAATCAGAGTGTTCTTAAAATAAGCCCTTTGCTCAGACGCCTCCAGCACCTTCACAATATCTGTTATAGGTGGAAGGTACTTGGGCGCCCTTAATAACACTGCGTGATAGCTCTGCCTCTCTTTGTTCATTCGGTTTAGTACGGGACGGAGATCTGACATCTCAGTTTTGACCTAGCACAGAATTTTTATACAAGTATTATACAATTGTTATTAACATATAAAACATACTTTCACAAGGATTACATTTGTAATAACGTAAGTCAATGTTTAAAAGTTTAAAGCTGATGAATAGAAGAAAAAAAAGTTTCTTAAAAATGTGCTGCTCTAATAGGTACCTGCCTGCCTGCCTGCCTGCCTGCCTGCCTATCTATCTACCTACCTACCTACCTAAACCCAGCTATCTATCTATCTACCTACCTACGCCAGCGAAGCGAGCAAAGGCATTATGTTCTAGGGTTGTCCGACCGTCCGTCTGTCCAGTCATTATTTTATGCCGCCAGTTTTGGCTACTACGCCAACATGGTCCAACAGATTTAATTCATAATTTATTCAAACGTTCAGCCCCTCTGGCAAAAGTTTTTTTACCAAAGGTCAAGGGCAAAGGTCAAAGATTCAAAAAAATGTTTTGTTAACGCGATAACTTATTGCATCTCTCCAATTTTTCATGTATAGGTCTTCGGTGTCTGCAAGTCTATTGGTATTGTCCGTTTTCTTGTGCGATCGAAAACGAGGCTACGGTGGCCATATTGATTTTGTCATTTTATCCCATAAAAGTGGTGCATCTAATTGTTATCAAACTTTGTCATCATGATATCTCAGAAAAATATAGGTAAGGCGGAGAGGAGTGTAGGCCTACATGGGCCTCATGTGATGGCATACAGTTGACGCATATGCGTCAAATTTCCCTTCTAGTTATCGTATTACAATGTCACTTATATGACCATTAACGCCGAAAAGTGACGTAAAGCAATAATTTACAATTACTACCTTGGAAAAAAATTCTTATGCAGCTAAAGTTCTAAAATCATGCCAAGTTATAACAGCTGTTTTGCTATATTCTTTTGTTATCATTCTTTTACCCTGAAAAGGGTGTTTGTAGATACTGATCGCGATGTGGGAGACGGTTCAGGTATGCCAACCATGATGCTTGTACCTGTTACCACATGATCACTGAAGCTTATCAGTGCAATGGTAAAAACACTAATACAGCATCGTGCTACATTTGCTACATTGCTAGAAGAGCTTTTTACTATCAGTTCTAATCACTGGAGCCTATAAAAGTGAAATGGTGAAAACACAATAATACATTATCATGCTACATTTGCTACATTGCCAGAAAAGATTGTTAACAAATAACGCAGATGACTGCCATTAGTAAAGTAATGTTCCTTCAGAATGGACCTTCCATTACGGTGCCTCCAAAAGAGCTTTGACACGCCCAATGCCATCACCGAGGTGAAGGTTTCCCTGATCAGCATTTTCAGAGCCTCCACAGCCACAAAAAACGCGACTCACGTTTCTGGCTGTGATGTGGGAGACGGCTCAGGAATGCCAATCACGAGGGGTCACCGCGCAGATGATGTACCTGAAGATCATTGCTTCTACCAAATAACGCAGATGACTGTCATCAGTAAAGTAATGTTCCTTCAGAATGGACCTTCATTACGGAGCCGCCAAAAGTGCTTTGACACGCCCAATACCATCTTTGAAGTTAAGGTTTCCCTAATCAGCATGTTAATTCAGGGCCTCCACACTCACGAAAAGATGCGCCTCACGTTTCCGGGCTGGTGTAGAGCAGAATAGTATCCTTGTGAAACCACACTAACACCTCCTCACTAAGCAAACAAAATCTCGCAGGTCAACGCCATGGCTGATATCATTGCCGCCCATCATGATCACAACCACATCACGATACCCGCTGATGACACCTGTCCTTAACTTGCTAAGCAGACGCTCCGTTCTGCAGCCAGGAAAACATCTCAGGTCCACCAAATATATATGGTATGAGTTTTCTTGCAGCAGAGACTCAGGAGATGACGGTGCATAACACACGTTAGAACATATTAAGATAATCTTTAGTCACCGATTCCTCCAGATACACTGGCATGATTGCTAGTACTACTTTTCGTCCCCATCCAGGGAGGGTCGGGATCTGTTCCGTCTGTTGCATGCTGTACAGCATGGTACGGAAGCACTAGTCTACAGCAATCATCAATCGTTTGGCCATAATCTTCGGGCCGATTGCCAGCGGTGTACCCTGGTTCCTCCGTTCAACAGTGGTGCCAATGCAGCTCCCATATAGGTGCAGGAACTACCACTGCAGTTTCAACAGTGCAGGCACTGATGTTCGCCGTGGTGGCCTTGAAACAAGTCGCCCTGGTCAAAAAAGGATATTAAACCACAATTATACTACTATCATGACAGCAGCGTCAGGTATGCTGGACATGCATCAGAAGTTACTACAGTTGATAGAGTGTCATATTTGTCTAAATGAAAAACACGATCACAGACATGTAATCTGTCCTGCCCACAGTGTAGAGTGGTGACTAGTCTATATAAAGGTGATGTGGATAATCTACCCAAGTTTTTCCTTCTGAAAGTAGTGTAAGGGAGGAAAAACCACAGAAACCTATTAAAAAAAGCAATAAGAATTTATCTGTCAGAAAATCTCACCAAGGTATTACAGCCAGTGAATATGGAACATACATCAATTCTAAGGCACACACCATGTCACCGTCACTCAAGTAGCAGGTGATGGACCCATGCTAAATAAAAATT
Organism: Flabesymbios commensalis; assembly: GCA_964017125.1. Classification (NCBI taxonomy): domain Eukaryota; kingdom Metazoa; phylum Annelida; class Polychaeta; order Terebellida; family Flabelligeridae; genus Flabesymbios; species Flabesymbios commensalis. The sequence continues at coordinate 73,448,797 of OZ024913.1, read as the reverse complement.
GACCAAACTGTGTGTAACACGTATTCTAATTCACCCCACCAGGCTTGATCAGCAGGCAGAAGTGTGTAAGACCAAGCTAGAGCAGATGTGTGATGACACAGATTGACTGATGCATTTAGTCAAACAAGCTATAGATAAAAAACATGAGCCAAATAAAACAGGCTGAGGTGGATATTGTTGATTTTTCAGCATCAACACTCTCAAGCTCACTGACTTTATTCTAAAACAAACCGTAGTAGTTAAATACATTTCTTCAACTATAGTTTTGCTTTTTATTTAAATCTATTTAAAAGCAAAATATTGTATTGGTGTCAACAAGTACAAAAATGAATCTTAAGTTTGAAAATGTAAATATTTTTTAAAGAGTAAAGTTGATAATTTTGTCTTAAAAAATGCCACTCTATAGTAATGTGAAACATATACAATGGGTCACATATTATTGCATTATAAAAACAATATCAGATTAAGTGAAACAAAATGTAAAAATATAATCAAAAATAAAACTTACATCGTCAAATTCATTGTCAGCAGTCTGAAACAGACAGTAATAGTTAAATAATGTGCTTAAATTTTTTTTGTTGAACTATTTTGAAGCAGAGCATCCGGCTAATACATGTATTCCCAATTTTGAATTATAACATAAAGGGTAATTTGTCATTAAGAAAATGCATAATAACGCGTCAAAAGTATAATCCATTGTTTTAAAATATAATACTTTTTTTTAAATAGCTAGCAGTGTTATGTTATACATCACATCTCTTAATAATTACCACTCAATGTTAATATGACACATATAAGGTAAATACAGTGCTTGAAGTAGTTTTTGCTGAATTCTTTTGAAGAGCAGCAGCTGACTGATAAATGCATTTGCAATTCGACTTAATTAAGCCAGATGTTTAACTCTTTTGTGTAAGCCAGTATAATGACAAATACATATAAATTTATTAATTGTTTACTTTTGATATGTTGTGAAACTCACCAATATCTTCTGAATGGCTTTAATGGCCATGACAGCCTCTCTGGCGGGCTGGCCACCCTCATAGTTTGCTTGAGCCACAGCAGCGCTGTGGCTCTGGTGCTTGCGCACTTGGCGGAGCTCTGCTCCATCGAGCTTCAAAGCGGCTTCTGTAGCCATAACTTGCCTGTAAAATTTAAAAAGTATATGTAAAATTATTTTTTAAAAAAGCTATCAAAAATACAGCTGCATAAATTTAACATTCACATTGCATGCATTTAGTTTATACAAATATTTTGAATAAATGGGTACTAGTTATTCGGACCGGGTATTTTTACTAGTTTTAGATGTATAAAAAATGTATAAAAAATAAAAAGGAATAAATTACCTTAACATTGTCAGTCTTGCTGCACTTTTGCAGCCACATTTCTCTAGTACGGTTTCACAATGATTGTAGATACTTGTTGCAGCGCTGCTCTGTTGTAGATAAAAAACGGGGGATTTGGCGATATATCAGAAGATTATCACAAGACAAGAGGGGCCGGATGACTGTTACATATGAATACATCATTTGATGAATCCAGTCATCCAGCACTATAGTTGGTCCACACCGTTTGGTTTTATGGTAGTGGACCGTAACTATAGTGAACCTCGTCCTGTGAGGCATCTCCAAACTCCCAAGGTCAGGCCACTGGCCACGCCTGGCCGCTGCGTGTTTTTCAACAAAAGAATTGTTATCAGGTATCTGTGACATTAAAAGTAAAAAGATTTTACACCAGATCTTATTGGAAAGTTTTACTGGGTATGATAACAAAATAATTTGAAAAGAATCAAAATATTGATATTACGAAACACCCTAGCATTATTGCAATCAAGTAACATTCCAAGTGCAAATTTTTCAGTTCCATCATACGACACGAGAAGACGTGCTTTAAATTCTGAAAACACTAAATCCAAAGAAAGCAACTGGATGTTACTAAATTCCTGCCAAATTACTGAAATGTATGTTTACACATTTCCCCAGTTATTTCAAACATAAATTACAAAGCATTAGATGAAGGCACCTTTCCAAATATCTTAAAGAAGACAGAGGTGATCGCTGTATTTCCAAAATAAGTTCCAAATTAAATAAATCAAATCATAAACCTGTGAAAATTTTAACAATATCAGCCAAGGTTTTTTTTTCAAAAGTTCTTGCACACCAGATCATTCCCTATTTTAACGCTGTCATCTCTGTTACCTGTCAGTCTTCATCTCTTATTGAAAATTGACAAAAATATCTTTTAAAAAAATCACAAAATTTGTGGTACGTGAATTGATCTTGGTGTTCAGGATCAGTCAATCAAAATTATTAAGTCATACCTCTCAGATCGTCAGCAATGTGTCTGGATAGGTAACGTGCACAGTTCATGGAAAACCACCAGTGAGAACGTACACAAGGTTAAGTTCTAATCTTGGTCCAATCTTATTAATGTATTCATATATGCTATTTTCTAATTTAATACATGAGCACCCCTTACAAATTATGCAGATGACAAAACTCTCTTCTGCATATCTGAATTGTAAAATTATGCCTCGAAGCCGAGGCAGTAAAAGCTATTTGGTGGTTTTCCACTAACTTAGCAGAAGCAAATACTGAAAAATTTCTGTTGATATTTTTCAACTGTAAAGATGAGTACCAAGTGATATTGGGTAGCTGTATAATTAAACCTGAAAGAGTAGTAAAACTTGTAGGCACTCATATTGATGAAAATTTAAACTTTTCGATACACACAGAAGAAATTTATAAGAAAGCTGGCAGACAGCTGAACACCTAGAGAAGATTTATCTGAGCAGCAAGGCTAGACTGGCTCTTTTCAGAGTACTCATCCTCAGCCACGTTCAATACTGCTCAGCCGCCTCCAAATGCTCGCTATATGGAAAAGATTCAGGAGCGGGCTCTAAAGTGTGTTTGTTCAAACCATATCGCCTCATATGAGTCCCTCCTGGAATCTGGGGGGGGGGGGGGGCAAATGAACAGCGCAACTCAACTTTAATATTCTTAGTGTTTTAGCACCGATGAACTTCCAGAAACTGATTGGAATTTTGAAAATATCCTCATGAAGAGAGTGCTTGGAAACATCTTGAAAATGCCATACAGTTGCATTATAATGAACTAAATAAACTAAAAATTCATTGTTGCCACATTTTAAAAATAATGAAAGCATGGCAATGATTCTAAATTTTTGTGAATTTTAACAGTATTTGCCAGAGGTATGTACTACTATTCAAATCAGTGGTATAGGAATAGAACATTTTAAAATTGATTAATTTATAGTTTTCCGAATATTTTTTCAAAATGACTTCTACATGGTATACCATGCCAGAGGTATGTATATACTACAGTAGAACCTGCTATGAGCAGCCACTCTTATGAGCAGCCAGCCTCCTATGGGAGGCCAATTGACATTTTGTATACTAATAAACCTCCTATGAGCAGCCACCTATCTTAAAGGGTGGCTGCTCATAGCTGGTTCTACTGTACTACTAAAATCAGTGGTATAGGGACAGAATATTTAAAAATTGATTAATTTATTGTTTTCTGAATACTTATTCAAAATGATTTTTAAACTTCTAAATGGTATACCATGCCTTTCACACCTTTTTACTATCAGCAGAAATGCATAACATTCTGCTATCAGCATGATCAGTGATACATGGAACTGAAATGTATAAAAAAAATTATAATGATGGTGCGCTTTTCATACCAGTCAGCATTTATCCAGACGGTGTATGTGATTTATATTACCTGGCTTAGATTAAAAACCACCTGAAAATTGCAGGGCTTGGTATCCCCGGTTGGTATCGCAGGGCAAATCGCAACTCACAAGTTTTGACAGCAGTCGATCACACCCGAACGACTTGTGAGTAGGCCTACAACTCTGAGAGTGGCAGAGTGACACCTAATGTTGATGCAAGCTAAAGAAACTGAAATTAGCGATCACAACTCAGAATTGGTGACAGGAATCGCACCTCAACGGGTGGAATGTTACAATAATTGTTGTGAACAGCAATTGAAAAACACAACTTGGCTGTATGACTAGCCTACACTGTAGACTTGTTGGCATGAGTCTTTTCTTCATTTAACTAAAACTCAAGCTCGGAGAAAGAGGAAAGATTAAATAAAATAAAAGCTAATTTGAATAACTGATAATAATAGGCTTATGTTTCTACTATGGTGCCACATTTTTTTCCTTATTTTTGCCACAAATAGCCTACTAAAATGAAATTTTAGATACAACTGGCCAGTAGAAAAAATGGTCTTTACTCCTGTAATGATAGCTAAGTGATGAACTACCCTACTGTTTTTTAATATCAGAGATACAGAAAACTGAAATGTATAAATTGGTTATTATAAATTTTGTTTTGTGGTTTTCTAAAAAATAATGCATAACATTGATATTGAAACTTCTACATTGCATAACATCATTCTTTTTACCATGTGTTAAAGTGATAGTTACCATGGTTACTGATGAACTACTGATTGTATATCAGTGAGATGTAGAACTGAAATGTATAAATTGATTATTTTGTTTTCTAAATAATAATGCATAACATTGACATTGAAATTTCCACATGGCATTGTCATTGCATAACATCATTCTTTATAACCTGCGTAAAAGTGATAGTTACTGATGAACTACTGCTTGTTGATCATGTTCATATCAGTGAGATTTAAAACGGAATAGTATAAAAAAAAATATTTTTTTTCTAAATAATAATACACAACATTGACATTGAAACTTCTACGTGGCATTGTCATTAAAACTTCTACATTGCATAACATCATTCTTTATAACCTACGTAAAAGTGATAGTTACTGATGAACTACTGCTTGTATATCATGTTTATATCAGTGAGATATAAAACTGAAATGTATAAATTGATTATTTTTTTTGTTTTTCCAAATAAAAATACAAAACATTGCCATTGAAACTTCCACATGGCATTGTCATCAAAACTTCTACATGGCATAACATCATTCTTTATACCCTGCGTAAAAGTGACAGTTACTGATGAACTACTGCTTGTATATCAGTGAGATATAGAACTGAAATGTATAAATTGATTATTTTTTATTTTTTGTTTTCTAAATAATAATACATAACATTGACGTTTAAACTTCCACTTGGCATTATCATTGAAACTTCTACATGGCATGACATCATTGTTTACACTCTGTATAAAAATGACATTTACTGATGAACTACTTATCATTCTTATCATTCCACCCAATTTAAAAAAGTTATATACAAATTGACCAATCATATTCATTGCGTAATTGTACCTGAAATTTGAAATGTAAATCTGCATTTCTGGGCCCGGTTTCACCAATAGACTTCAATAAAAGAAAGTTGGTGAAACAGGGACCTGCTACGTTGACAGGCAATTTAATGTTACGACTAACTAACTTGCATAAACCAGTGCTACATTTTACGAAATTAGTGGTCAAATGAAGCAAAAGGCAGTTTAATAAATTTTAAGATATAAATTTAAAGAAGCAAGACATTTGATAACTATGTACCAGGGGAATGATATATAATTTTTTTGATTTTTCAAAATTGTCCCAGTGGTAGACATTAAAACCAGGAAATATTCCTTTTTAAACTATGGAAATCAGTTTTTTTTTCAATTAGGTATCATCATAAATGTTTCAGGTAGCCTGGTTTATGGTACAGCTAGCAAGCTAGGGAAAGTACCTTTACTTTTGGGAGGGGAGGGGGGAAGTACATTGGTGAATAAAAAGGCCTACACATAAACTGTCACGTTGAGGTAAAAATTTCTTCACCCCTTTGAATATTTTCGCATGGTCTAAAGACTAGTTAACAACCATCAGTGTTTTGGACGAGACAACTTTTTGTAATCTTTATGTATTCGATTTAAGCTTTATGGAAGACTGTGAAGTGGGTGTGCCTGTGGGTGGTTAAAATTTAAAGGTAATGAAACAAAAACAGCCTGTTTTTAATGTTAATATGCTGATTTACATAAAAGCTATACTTTTATACGAGATAATTTTATTTTAAGTTTATTTCCTTGATTTCAAAGATGTGAGAGCAGAACAAATTTTAAAATGGACTGTTAGTGTAAAAAATTATGCTTTCATAGTGACTAAATTGGTACGCCATATTGACAGTTTGTGTGTAATTATTTATTCATGTTTTCTTCACCCCCTGGAAATAAAGGCACTTTCCTTAACCTGCCTATCATTATAATATCAGGAGCAGTTATTGGTGAATATGGCTATTACTCTCCTTTGAATAGGACAAGTTTGTTAAACTTGTGCCTTAGTGAAGAAACTTGCTTTCGCACATGGTACACTTTAGCAATATGGTGTTGGCGAAGGTCATAGTATTTATGTACAATAGTAAAAAGTAATGAGGTGAAATGATTGTCTATGCCATGTTGTGTGTTGATGACATGGTCTCCCATTAAAAGAATATCCTGGCTTCCTACTGCCTCCCTAACGCGGGTGAGAATGTGGCGAAATGAACATGTGTTTTTGATTGAAAGAATGTTCATGAGTTGTTGGATGGCTTTTTCAGTAAGATGTATTATCGTGACAACACCACTGGATGGAATGACAAGTCCTCCATTATTTTTTATTTCAATTAGATGAAATGAATGTCCACTATGGATGGGAATGGCGGGTGAAATGAGGGTTGACTGGCAGGTCACACAATTTATTTGGGGAGTGATTGTTCGCACAATCCAACCGGCAATATAACTGGTGGCATTAAGGATTACATGGCTATTATTGCCCATCCACCCAGCATAGTCATGCTCACTCGAAATGCGCTCATCTTCTGAGAATGGGCTGTCGCTGTCGGTGCGGGAAAGTGAGCATTGAGAAGCTGGCACTGTCGATGTGGCATCCAGCTTCTCTACATTCCCCGACACACAAAGGGCTCCTTCCTGCGCATGTGAAACAAGTTTGCGGGAAGCAGACTTAAACTGTGAAACATTAGGGTTGTTATTCCACCCTCCTGGAAAAAATATTAATGAACATAATTAACAAAGATTATTGATAACGTAAACGATTGAAACACTGTAACAATCACATATTTTGATGATTGTGATCAAGTGTTCCATTATAATAGAACAACCTGGAGGAATGTTTTACTTACTTATTGACAACACTCAATCGATATTGAATAAAAAGTATCAGCTTTGGCTTAAGGTTACTTTCTATCGAGCAAATTAAAAGTGACATAATTCAGTCTTTCCCAATAACGTCGGACAGACCGGACATGTCTGGTAAAACAGGGGCAGGTCCGAAAAAACATCCAACCACAACGCACCCACAATCCAGATATTTTTTGTCAAGTATTGTTTTTTTGGTCTTTTTTATGGTCTCATCGGGTAAGAATAGGCCATTGACCACCTACTGTTTGGTGATTTTTTTTTGTCCGATAAAAGTTTCAAGTTTACAGGACCTACATTTTGAGCTTATTGGGAAAGACTGATAATTAACTTCAATATGTTCCAGATTGTTAGATCAGTACCATAAAAGAAATGTGTGGTTTCAGATAGGGACAATGCACTGAAGAAATAAAACGTGTTGAAATTGATAATAAGGGTCTCCAAATCAAAGGTTAATATTAGGTCAAAGGTCATAACCCCCAAAGGGAACATCTACACCTCCCCCCCCCCCCCCCAAACGTGCTGTCGAGCACGGTTCAAAGAAATATTATTGCTTCACCCTCACTTTGTTGGTTATCATATGTTACACCGTGGGCTATACCAGTTTGGTGCAGAGTTTGTGCCTTCTTGACACCTACAATGTAATGGAAGCCTCCACAGTTGCGATATAGACATTCAAGAGTATATTTATATGGAGTATGCCCATTCTAATCCTGCAGTGCACCTTAAACAATTAACCCAAATTTATGCCTTACCTGCTCGTCTGATAGCATTAAAAAACACCTCCAGATGATCTTGCGACATCTTGTAAGTCAGTAAATATCGTTGCTTGCTCAACAGCTGTGGAACTACTTCCTGAAGTGTTGTGATGCATATCACCAGACCTGTTACAGCTGTATGCCTATGAAATTATAATTTTATGACATCATGCGAAATTTATGTATTGATTCATTTCAAGCGACAAAATAAGGCAAAAATAAGTGTCTTTATTTTGTCTTCTTAATATGGCCATAAGATGTGAACATGTCCATAGACTGGAATTGCGGAAGTCTTTAATTTTTGGGCTGCTGTGGCAACATAGCGAGTGTGCCGAAAGCCTCCAGTTATCAGTTATTCCCGTATTTTTTATTTTGGACATGCATACATGTCCAAAATTAAATGTCGTCCTTATTTATCGCTTAACTGGTGAATGCGCAACACAAAATTGAAAAAAACTTACGCAATTCTAGTCTATGGACATGTTCACATCTTATGGCCATATTATATTTTTTGATGGTTTTACCCTGACTGTGTTGCTTTCATCTCATGACATTTCACACCCATTCTAAATCTAATATAGAAATTTATCAAAGAACTGGAAATAGGATTCCTTGAATTTTACTGTGTGCAGTTGAGCATTGGTTCACTTTGCATGCCCTGTCTGACTTATTCAGTCAGAGCTCTGTTTATTTGTTGCTTATTGTGGGTGAAAAAAAGTAGTTACATAGGGCCAATGATCTTCTGGCACACTTACAGCTTGTGGTACTACTTCAGGTATCAAAATTAACGGAAAATCAGGATTCTCAAATCATAAAAATTCTTACTGAAAATAGTATTTTCATTAAACGTTTGATTAAATTAAAATTAATAAATTTGTGGTGTCACATAAAGGTTCATTCATCAGTGTCGTAAAACAGACCTGACTTTCACTTTTAAGTTACAAATAACTCCACTGTAATGCGACCTATTAACCATGTTAACAAAAATATATGGGAACCAAAGACTGATACCCTGGTAGCCCAGGCTACTGGACTTTCAATATATTTCAGCCTTGCACAAACCACTCCCAGAGCACAAGCTTTAGTTAGTACATCTAAAAAGTATTCACCTCCTGGACCTAGTAACTGCTATTCCAGACGTAGTTTTCAGTGAAATCAAATACTCTTTGGTGGAGGTCAAGAATGTATTGATCTTCTCCCAGTTTCCATCCCGGATAGCAGACTTGTAGCCTTTAGCCAAGGCATTTCGAGAATTTAATACATCAAATAAATGATCAATGATCTGAAATTATAAATAATTATTACATATATTCATCCTCACAGTGAAAATAGTACTTAGTTTTCAACAGTTATTTGTTGGAGAAAGAAACAAGGCTAAAGTTAGCAGATAGATAAGGGATATATGTGCTGGAGCAAGGATCAATAGGCTTAATCAAAACAAGAGGCCTGAAATCCTATATCATCCCTCGGCATAAATTAGGTTTTAGAGGTCACAAGTAAAAAAAGTCGACTTGTGGTAGCCATTTTAAATTTCAGTAAAATCACCTGTACATTTGCATCATATGGTGGGTGATGTGATTGTAAAAATTTAATTATTTCTGACTTCATAATTTGAGTTTTTGCACCCACCAAAATTAATGAAGTTCATCTATGGAGGCCATTTTGAATTTCAGTAAAACCTTCAAATCACATGCACTTCTCCATATCGTGAGAAATGTGGTTGTAAAATTTTAATAATTTCTGACTAAATTTTTACCCCTCGGCCCAAAGGGGTATTATCGTCCCCTCGTGCGCCGCTGTCTCCGCCGCACACCTCGTTTTGGTTACTACACCAATATGGCGCAACAGATTGTATTCATACAAACATTCAACCCCTCCCGGCAATTTTTTCACCCAAGCTCAAGGGTCGGAGAATAAAAAAAGGCTTGGTAACATGATAACTTAAAAAATAATTAATGGATCTCTCCAATTTTGTATGTGAAGCTACCCATCAGTATAGCTATAGCGGCCATCTTGATTTTATCATCGATCTTCTATTATTGGCATAACGAATTGAAAGCAGTTGTGTCAAATTTGTGGACGTTTTCGGTCACTGCATCAGCCGAGGGGTGCTTGCACGGTATTTGTGCGTCCACAAAAATTATGAGGTTGATTTGTGGCGGCCATTTTGAATTTCAGTAAAACCTTAAAAAAATCACATGTACATCTCCATATAGTGGGGAATGTGATTGTAAAATTTGAATGATTTCTGATACATGTAAATACTGTAATGCGTAAGGAAAATACATTTGAAATAGATTAAAAGTAACCATTTCAAATAAAACTTCATTATGAAATTGTAAATTACCTTCACAAATTCAACTGTGGCTGTTACGTCTGTGAAGGCTGGGTGACCAGATGACTGTAGACATTCCAATGCAGACGCCACCGAGCTGCTAAAGACTTGGACAGCCAGTTTTACCTTCATTTTTTGGCGAAAAAAATTGATGTGTCTCGCTGGTAATTTGTTTGCAAGTCTTAGGCCAGCTTCTTCTTGAACATTATTTAAGGACTTTATGTAGCTCCAATCAACCCTGCCAGATGGTGATAATATGAAGTCATATGCCTGTAGCATGTTGCGGACTAGCTTTATCATGTGGCAAGGGTCATACATCACGTATATCTGTTGCTGGTCATCATCAGGGTGGCTGAACTTCGGTGAGCAGTCTGTTGAGGAGAGGTTGCACCCCAGCAAAGAACACATTGACTGGTTTGTGGCGTGGCCATCCAGTGTCACGAACCACACTCTCATTCCAATGTCATGCAAAGCATGAAGCGCATGACATAGCAGCTCCTTCTGAGTACAAGCCCGCAGACCTTTGGTCAAGAAATAGGCAACTGGTGCCTTCCAGTGTCCAGTCAAGCCTACCACCATGAATACGAGCGCTTCTGTAGCTTCTTCATTGCTGTTGGTGTCATCGCCTAAGTCGACGAACCCGACCATTTTTTTTTTAATGCTGTCGTAGTAGATCTGTCTTCTTATTGACATTGCATCTAATGTGAGAGACACATTGGTGTATGTTGCAGGATTTTTTATTATTTGTTCCTTAAGGGCCGCCAGCATCGATGTATTTAGACCGGGTGTTCCATCTGTCTTAGAAAGCCATCTGTAATTGAAGAGTGATGTGCATTTCTATTTTTCATTCTTTTTAATATTTCTTAAGTCGCTGAACATGTTGACATTAGGTACTGAATATGTGGGGATATGTTTTTGCAGTAACAAGAGGTCTGAAGTCCTATATCATCCCCCGCCATAAATTAGGTTAGACTTTTTGCGGTCACAAATATTTAAAAAGTCGATTTGTGGTGGCCATTTTAAATTTCAGTAAAATCACATGTATGCACATTTCCAGATGGTGGGTAATGTGATTGTACAATGTGAATTATTACTGATTTCAATTTTTCAGTTCTTGCGCCAACAAAAAAATATGAAGGTTATACATGGCGGCCATTTTGAATTTCAGTAAAACCTTTCAAAAAATCACTTGCACATCTCCATATCGTGGGGAATGTGATGGTAAAATCTGAATAATTTCCGACTTAAAGTTTTGGAGTTTTTGCGCCAACAACACTTTTTAGAGCTGACCTCTGACAGCCATTATGAATTTTGGTAGCATTTCTAAAAAATCACTTGCACATCCCCATGTTGCTAGAAATGTGATGTTAAAATTTCAAAAAAAATTGACCAGTATTTTTTTAAGTTTTTGCGCCCACAAGAAAACGTGACGCCAGACGCCGGACATAATCCTGGTGCGACTTAAATCCCCCTTCCCCTACGGGCGGGGGATAAAAATGGTCTATTGCATTGTAAACTATTTCTGCTATATTAACATAATTGTCATGCATTTAGAAGCCTTTAATAAATACGAAGAAATATAAACTAAAAAACTAACTATATCGGCTTTAGTCATCAGATTCTGACGACTAAAGTCGGCTGATTTAACCTTGTTGTGACCTTGAAATGCCCTTTACGTGACCTTGGGATAACACTCATATGACGCCCCACTCCAGCCCATGTCACCATGTGTACTTGGGTTGGGCTTCATCACATTTAAAGGAAGCGCTGGTTATTGGTCCAAACATGACAATATATGTGTTATCTGATCCATTCCTGGGATATCAGATGGGGGTGATATAAGGGTCATTTTGGCGGGTATTACCCTCTAACCCCTATATTACCCCTGTAACCTCTTGAAATATGTTTGGTGTACCTCCGTGTTCGGGCCTAAGTGGGTTTCAACCATCATAGACATCTCAAATAAACAGACTTCGAGCAAAAACAACAAAAACTAAATATTTTCAGCTTCTTTGACTGATTTGACCTCGCTGTGACCTTTAGATGACCTTGACATGACTTTGGAGTAATACCCATTTGAAACCCTTCCCTAAGGCGTGACGCAGTGTGTACTTGGGATTACATCCATCCGCTAATTGAACCTGTATAATAGAAGTACTGGCCATTTGTCCAAATATGTCGATTATCCCGTTGACATTCTCAAACAAGAAATTGAATAAGGGTGGAGAAAAAATACAACAAAAACTTTCCCCATCTTTGAACTCCGTTTTCTCAAAATAACACGATTTTTATATTGATGTTTTTCGATTTTGCCCAAGTTACATCTTTGGAACTACTTAACCTACGCTTGTCTGACACCTCATTTCAAAGGTAATGTTGTGGAGATTCAGGTTCTGATAATAACTCCAATATCCCAAAATGCGACTTCCGTCTCATTTTGCCAAATCGGGTCACATATTCCTTCTACTTTTGAATTTGTATTTCTTCTACCTTATATCATTATGTACATGTACTATTGAAACACATTGTTAAACACATTGTAATTTAACACAAGTGATCACAAAAAAAAAAAAACATACAAAGAAAATGCCTGTTATAGAAATTAAATAAATGTGCATAATACCAAACCGTGAGAAAACAAACTGTGCGTATACACTAGTCCTCATTAACCCTTTCACCGCAGGTGGCTCAAAAAGGAGACCACCTGGCAGACTGCGGATGGCGCCTTTGGCGACATCAGTTACTTTAAAAAATATATATATATATTATTTCAGCGCTCAAGCATTTTATGACGTTATAATTCAGCAGTGAAAGGGTTAACCAGAATTGCATCACCTAGTCGGCTACTTCTCACCCAAATGTGTGACTGATTTTTATCATGTTAGACTATATAATGTTTGCTGCTCGAGGTGAATCGTGAAACATTTACCTCCACTTTACTTTAAAGGGACTGGCCCAGGCTAAAATCATCAAAAAATCGGTGATTTTATTTCGGGTTCTTAATATGACCATATGATGTAAACATGTACATAGACTAGAACTGCAAATTTTCATAATTTTTGTGCTGCGCACTTACCAGTTAGACTAGATATAGAGACGAAATTCCCGCATTTCTTATTTTTGACATGGTTGTCAATTATTACAAATCAGGAATTTCGTCTCTATATCTAGCCTAACTGGTGAATGCGCAGCACAAAAATTATAAAAATTTGCAGTTCTAGTCTATGTACATGCTTACATCATATGGTCATATTAAGAACCCGAAATAAAATCACCGATTTTTTGATGATTTTAGCCTGGGCCAGTCCTTTTAACTTATTTACTCTCAATGCAATTAATCCAAAAAAAATTGGTCTTGATCATTATTCTATTGTATAATCTAATTCTACAAAATACAAACCATGATGGGATTCGAACCCACACCTGGAATGCAGGAAGCCAGCACTTGCACAGTTGTTAATTGTTAAATTATGATAACACAACAGAAAAATGAATTCAGACAGTGACAAAGACATGGACGTATGACATAATAGGCTATGACACTAATCCGACACTTATTCCCGTTACCTATGTATAGTATATTTTGCAGCAATGATTCACACGGTTTGCCAAATATTGGGCATGTGAAAGTAAATAATGGCTGATAGGCAGACATTTTGAATGTAGTTAAAAAATTTCAGGTGCATCCTACCTCGTCTAAATAGGTCATAGTACTGAACCAAAAGTAGGTCAAAGTTCATATACCCCAGAAGGCACAACTACACCCCCTAGAGGTGTTGTGTGTAAAATATAAAGACAATCGGACAAGTACAATCTGAGAGATGCTCAGGAAACATATAATGTTCACGGACGGCCCAATGCCGTAACATCATTTTCTCCTCGGCCTACATTGTCATGTTTGGACCAATAACTATAGTCTGTTTCACCAGATCCAAATTGTAGTGTGTTTAAAACATCAATTTTATATAATTAATATTTTTTTTTAAGCCACACAATTTTAGGAACCGAAAGTTAACATACAAATCTCGTACTTTATCTCAAAATCTGAAATTGGTCAGATTATGACCATTTTGTCTTTCGGAGGCCCCCGCTCCAATGGTCAAAACGCGACTTCCGACTGATTTTGTTGGAGCGGATCACATATAATAAACACATTTATGATCATACAGGGCGACCATTTAATTATCAAGGTTGGGGAGGCAGAGTAGGCCCTAGCCTATGTTTGAAATAAACATGTTTTTTTGGACTCAATTTCTGTGAAATATTTAAGGGCCCTTGAAAAAAGGTTGAGCCTCGCTTCGATCGCCAAAATTAACCCTCTAACAGCCGGTCCTGATGATATATATTTTGAGCTGCGACCTAACGCTCTATAAACGCTGTTGTCTGTCATCTGTAACACTTCGTTTCCGGGCAATATAGTCAAAGTTTCTTCGCCAATCAACTTCTAACCTGGCACTAACACTCATGGGGGCTAGGGCCAGACCCGATTAGTTTTTCACAAAAATCGGCCCTCTGGTGGCCAAAAAAAATATAAGAAAATCAGCCAAAATTGTGGTTTCCGGACGCTAATGTGAAAAGTTTTTGACCAATCAACTTCATGGGGGTTAGGGCCAGTGCTGATCAGTTTTTTCACGAAAATCGGCCCTTTATCGGCCCTCTGGTGGCCAAGAAACAAAAGAAAATCAGCCAAAATTGAGGTTTCCGGACGCTAATGTGAAAAGTTTTTGACCAATCAACTTCTAACCTGTCACTAACACTCATGGGGGTGAGGGCCACATCTGATTAGTTTTTAACGAAAATCGGCCCTCTGGTGGCCAAAAATCAGCCAAAATTAAGGTTTTTTGACGCTAATGTGAAAAGTTTTTGACCAATCAACTTCTAACCTGGCACTATTAGCACTAATGGTGGATGGGGCCAGACTTGATTAGCTTTTTACTAAAATCGGCCCATTATCGACCCTCTGGTGGCCAAAAAACATACGAAAATCAGCCAAAATTGACGGTTTCCGGACGCCCATGTAAAAAATTTTTGACTTAAGGATTTCCAACCTTACAATTGCATTTATGGGCATGAACTGCAGAACTGATTAATTTTTGAGGATATTGGGCCATTTTTTAACTGACTTGTTTTTTTTAGGAAAATCGTTGCAGCTACCAAATCCCTCCGATTTGCACCTGTTTACTGGTACACGTACATAAAATACCATTTTCTGAACATATTAAAGATAAAACGTGATATCAACGAGCAAGATTTAACAATCTTTGACCTCCATGTTGTCAAATCAGAATACTATTCACCCACTTGAAGTTGTGGATCGTGTCAGCGAGACACAACTCCAAGTGGATGAAAATTCCAGTTGAATAATTTGGCGACAAAGGGGTTAAATGGCTTTGAATTTGTGAAGACTCAATTTGCCCGGCTTCTTATCTTCCAGATCAATAATAAGCCTAATTAGGAATTCACCCGGAGTTGACTGACATTGGCGATGACGAAGTTCCGTATTCATGTTTTATATCGCTCATAGTCATACAGAATGATAAGGGCCTAGTCAGGGGCATGCACAGGGGGAGGGTCAGAGGGGTCATGACCCCCCCCCCCCCTTCAGATGCTTTTAAAAAATTCCAGGGATTTCCGTTGGCGAGCCCCCAAAACACCCGTATTCGTCTAAATTTTACCTCTTGACCCCCCTATACCGGGAAGCTGCGGTTGCCCAAAATACAGTGATAGACGACATCGGTCGAGCAGCGTTTTCCTAGACAAAATATGTCTTAAGAAAGTGAAATAAATATTATGCTTCGGGCTGAGTGTGAAAAAATAAGTTCTGCAGATAGGAAGTGAAATAAATAATTTGTTCAATTCAAAAATCTCAGCCGCATTTCCCTCCCCCCCAATGATTTAATGATGGCCCCCTGTGGAATGTTATTACATATCAATTCAAATAGTCTAGCTTTTCAAATATTCAATACAATTTTGCGAAGTTCTTACCGCTGCTGAGATTTTACTAACGTTAGAAAATGGCCTAAACTTTGCTAAATTCCAAATACAATTGGCTTGCCAAAGGTGAAAAAATGTCAAAGGAAATCGGTTCAGAACTGATGGGAAAATCGCCGAAAATCATGCGATCCCGGTTAATTATGACATCCTGAGAGCCGAACCAACTCAGCGATGTGGGATCCTAGCCGTGGAAGAGCCCGCATTTACACTGTCTAGGGGCAGGGCTAGGCTACACTGACAGTCAACAGTGCAATCGGTAGCTGCCCGTTCCCGCATGTGAGTGAGCGATAATTGGGGAATAATTCAAAATGTATCTATTTTATGGAATTTAAGTACAGAAAACAATATAAATATATAATTAAGATATACCTTTTTATTAGATGCGAATAATTAGTTACAATTGATATGTGAAAGTCGATCTTCCGCAACTTGTTCATAAAAAATGCGATTTGGAACCGAAATCTTTCTTTTAACACACACAAGATGGCGGCGTCATTTGCCACGGGATCGAGGCGCTGTCTCCTCTAGTGTTCTTACTAACTCTATGGTCTACCCCCCTTGGGGGCCCGGTTGGTAAGCCCAAGGGGGGCGAGTTGCTAGGGGGGGGGGGGGCGAGTTGGAAAAGGGCCGGAGCGTCTAGCATTAGGATTCCTTTATTATTGCCCGGGGACGGCGGGGTGAGACTGAGAATGTCAAGTCAACAAACTTACCTCATCAAACCGGTGGCTTTTTCCATAGCCAGTGGGCAAAACACCTGAAATATGCTGGTTTTTCAGCACACTTCCACAAATGTAAGCTTTCTTCTTTTGTCTGTGATTCATATTTGAAAGAATATGTAGCTTTTACAGCTTGAAAAGTTGCTTTATTACCTCAAATACACATTATTTACTTGTTCTGGGCGCAGTCATTTTTAAAGCGGAACCGCGCTGCATTCTGGGACTGTCACGTTGAGTCATGGAGGAGAGGGCGGGATTTCAGCTCAGTCCGTGAGAGGGGTAAAAATGCGAAACGTTCCTCAAACATTCGCCTAGGGTTATGTGAAGAGCGAATATTCCTAGAACGTTCGCATAAGATTACCAGTTGATTGATAGGCATGCGCAGGGTTTAGGCCTAATTGACCTCAGTTGTACCATAAAAAATCGGAACGTTCGTCGAACATTCGCCTAGGGTTATGTGGGGAGAGAATATTCCTAGAACATTCACATAAGATTACCAGCTCACAAACCCATAACGAACCTTGAGGGAAAGGTTATCTGAACGTTCTGTGTTAGCTGGGAAGCATACCAAGGACACCCGTGATGTATAGTCGACAACGAATGCAGAGGACCCAACCCAGGTCAGTTTCAAGCAGAACGAGGAAGGACATTTAACCAAAATGCTTCAAACGGGAGTAATACAGCCCCTGTTCTTGTTAGAAAAAAATGGTAACATGCGCTGATGCATTGACTATCGCGCTTTGAACAATGTCACCACCTTATTAGTCAGTGGATGGATACCTTGAGCAGTACAGTGTTTATAAGGACTCTCGATTTCACTTCTGGCTATTGGCAGACTGAGATGGAAGAGGGTAACTGCACCAAAACCGCCTTTGTCATGAAACATGGGCTGTATGAGCATACTAGAATGGGGTTTTCTTTGTGCAATCCTCCGAGCACTTTTCAGAGGTCGAAGGAGCTTGTACTACAAGGTTTAACGTGGAAAGAAGTGGTGGAGTACATTGATTATGTAATCATATTTGGGATGGATTTTAGTCATCACATTACCATTTTCAGAGAAATACTAGAGCTTTTTTGGCAACACCACGGGTAAACAAACAAAAGCGGGTAAACAAAGAATGTATCTCTCTGAACCCAGAAAACATAGCCGCTGTAAGAGGCTGTCCCAAAGGCCTCATGTCCTGTTATGATGGAGTTGATATATCGGTCCCGAAACTAATTGTGTGTACACTTGTTGCAGCAATAAGTGAAAACGAGGCATTGGACTGCAATGGTGAGGGCTGGAGGGCTTCATTTCTGGGGAGGAATTTACTGTTAGGTTGCCTGATCCAGTGGCATCGCCTAGGACAGTGGGGGTTTTGTCTTTCACGACCTGCCACGCTTGTGCTAAGCGTGTACTGAGGCGACATGTAACAGAGAACCACACACCATGGTTGTGGGCCCCCTACACGGCGTTTTGGACCTGCCACAAGCAGTTCAACACACCTGGAAAACTGAGGAGCCATGTCATGGCCCGATGAGTCTGCCCATGCAGACCTCGCGAGCAACCCTCCGTTGAAGATTGCCTATGGAGGAGAACTTGGGACGACTCAGGCAGCTGTGTAGCAAGGGAGGCATAGTGACGGTAGGGGAATTGGGTCGGATTACTCCTTGGGCTTCTTTGATGCTGAGGAGGATCAACAGGAGGTGTTGGCGGCCACTTTGCTGATGGTTTAGGAGAGAAATCTCCCAGTGATCATTCACTCTCGGGATGCTAGAAGTGGACGAGCGAGTAGGGATTGCCGCCGGATCATTGTGGGGCACCCTATACACCACCACTGTTTCACCGTGAGGTTTGGGGAGATTCGGGATTGCCAGAAGGTTTACTGGAATGTGATGTTCGTCATTACAGCTAACAGTCTCCGTGCAACATGCCTTCCTGATACTGATCTAGTCCTTCAGCGACTAGACAGTAGTCGCATCTTGCTTGAGAGCGACACTCCCTATTTCAGCCCTGGGGGAACTGTGGCATTGGCCATTCTTGGCAGCTGCAGAGCATCGCTGAGAGAATAGCTTTTTTCAGATGCGTCTCGCCCGACAGGTATATCACTGCTCGGCAAAGTGTGCCCGCCAGCTATGCTGGTTTTGATAACTAAGCACTCCCCCTGAATGTTCCAATCAGTGCTCGCTCGGTTCTCCTCGGTGCGACCGGATCTCAGGCTTTGTTTTCATGTATTGGTTAATGGACAATCCTTGTACACTGAGGGGAGCCTCCGTGACCGAGAGGTAGCGTGCTCGGCCTCAGACCGCCAGGGCTCGAATTTTGAATCCTGTGTCTGGAGGACAGTGTCATCTCAATCATCTCACCATCCTCAGGAGGTTCTCCTGGCCCAGTTTAGCCTATATGTGCACAAAGGTGGCCTGAAGCCCGATTCATTTCATTTTTAGCCTGCAGACTATATTCTGGGGAGTCCTGGGTGATTCAGGTGGGTTCGGTCAGGGGTATCCAATCCTGTAGGGTGCCCATATTCTATTGGGTTCTGTCAGGGCTCTGTAATGATTCAAGCTCCTCGGGTTCGTTTTCCTGTATTGGTAAAGGGCCAGTGCCCGAGGTCCTGTGTATCTCGTTTGCGAGCCCTGAAGGATCCCAATGCTCCCGATGTTAGGTGATGACCCACCCACTGTTTTCCCTCCAACTCGGAATCTCTTTGCGGGCATTGCCCGGTTACCCCCTTGGCACCTCTCCGGCGGGATCCTTCATCGGGGGTTGGCCATGGGTGCAATTTCTATAGCTAACTCTTCACCCTACGGTGCTTTCGTTTGGATCAGGCCGCATGTGCTATTGAAGAGGGTGTGTGAGCCAAACCCCATTTACTGGCTGGGACGAATTCATATTGGTTACGCTGGTAAACACCATGTGACCCTGGGTGTAATTCGTCCCTGCCGGCGCAAGTAGGATCAGATTCAGCCAGGAGACCAACGATTACACAACTATTCTTGTGTACTCCTGGTCTAGGATCTCCTTTGCATCCACCGCCTTCACTCGCACTGCACGCGCCCTTTTCAAAGCACCATTGTCTGCTGACTGTCTGTATATCAGTCAGCCCTACTTGCTGATGTGTGCTTTTTGTGTCGCCGCCGCCGGTTAGCCCTCTGTCTCCAGCCACCATCTAGCCAGTTGCCTGGTTCACTGTCACGTTTACCTCTGAAGTCAGCAGTTACCACACACATATTTTCTGTATAATATGATAATTCCGTCCAAGTTTACAAATAGGCCGAATGGGTTATAGTGGATTCGTCTAGGTTGTGGCACAAAATTGGGTGGTGGCAGAAATACAAGATTTTAGAAAGTTTCAACTGATATTAGAATTGTTTTCTAATCGTGCTTGAGATATTGGTCAAATGATATAAAAAAAAATATATATATTGTGCTGCTGAATTGTTTTTTTTAGCTTTAAATGAATGAAAAATGGATTTATTTATGAAAGATGGCTAATTAAGTTGTTTGAACTGATCACCTATCGCAGACAAAACTCTGTAATTAGGTATGAAACATGATCCGTAGTATAGTAGATAAGGTAACCTATTGTGCATTTTATGATTAAAGCATGAAATTTCTACCACCTGTAGAACATATCCTAAGGGTTATTTTCAGATGTGGAGGTAAACTGGATTTGACCTCTGATGACCTCTAGAGGTCATTGACCTCGAAAGGTCAAAATATTCACTGGAAAAGCAAATAAGTAGTGAAACTTGTATATTACAATATCTATGATTTGTTTCTATGGCCCAAAAGTGTGTCAAATACTCGAAGATACTGTTTTGAATCATAAAAATAACACCAAGGTTATGTCAAGGTCACACCAAGGTCATTTAAAGGTCAAAGTGGCAGAAAATAGTTAAAATTTTCACTTTTTATCAATTTCTACCCTGTTGTTGTGCAGTCATTTATTGCAAAGGACTGGTTTTGACATACTCTTCGTCCTATGTATTTTCCACACAGATTTGAGGATATTAAGGGCAGTATCAACCTTGGGAGGGGGGCTTCTAGGTAGTCCACTTATAACGCTCCTTCCTCAATATTAAGTTGAACTTGCCAAATTACAATTATGCCTCACTGTAAAACATTAGCTTGGGCTCCCATAGCAAAATATTGATAAAAAATTGGGATATGAAGTTTGACATCGAGTGGGGTTGTGTTTTACTGGAGTACCATCCGAAATCAATTTGAAGGTCATGTCAAGCTGTTCCAATTTCTGGTGGCATGTATACAATTTGTCTTGAATCACATCTATCTACTTAACTTTATGCAGGTGAGCCATATATGATAATTTAAAGATTGGTTTTAGGCCCATTGGTTATACATTTGATAGCCTCCATGTAGCAATCATGTCTCCCTCAATAAGTTTGGTCAACAAAGCAGTGTCGTTTAATTTGGGACCACATTATTATCTATAGGCCGACTGTAGACAGATGCATATTGTAAGCCATGTGAGCCATTGGCATAGCGTTGATGCCATCATCTTTATCTAGTCTTTCCAGTCTAATGTTCCAGGTAGCTGGAAGTTGTTAGAAGACCACATACATTCAGAAAAAATGACGGCTGTTTATACTGATTATAACTGCTCGATTCGAACGTTGAATTGTATATATATTCTTAGCGTGACCATATGGCCTAATATCCTAATAGAAGTGGCGAGCATGTTTATATCCCACGACTGTGGGGGAAGGGGGGTTTTAGTCGCGGTGGGATATATCAAGCGTGAGGCATCAGGCGGTACTTAATTTTTGTGGGTGCAATAACTAAAAAACTAGTGGTCATTTTTTATAAATTTTTAAATCACATTCTCAACAACGTGGGGATGTGCAAGTGAGTTATTAAACATGCTACCAAAATGCAAAATATATCTTCATAATTCTTTGTGGGGGCAAAAACGAAAAACCTTCATCAGAAATTATCCAAATCTTACACTCACATTCCCAACGATATGGAGATATATAGGCAATTTGTTCAAGATTTCACTGAAATTTAAAATGGCCGCCACAAATCAACTTCATAATTTATTGCGCCGCGAAAATCTCAAACTTTGTAAGAAATTAGTCAAATTTCACAATCCATTTCTCCACGATATGGAGATGTGCAGGTGATTTTTTAAACATACCAGATACTAGAATTAATTTCTAGGCTACATTAATTTTTCAAAAAGCATGGCAAAATATCGATGTTATGACTTTTTGTTTTCTCGTTAAATTAAGACCCTGTCACCATGTTATATATCGAACCGATTATTCCATCGATCGGTATTCAATCCAATTCATACTGAATAGACTGCATTATTTTCTATTAGGACAAGGCGCTTTTCCATGACTTGTCGGCAACAGTTGCATTTTTACTAGACTAACCCTATCACAGGCATGAAATAGGATATATAATATTAACTACTTTGCATATACTATTCCGTTATAACGGTCTAGTATTTCGTTTTAGCGGTATGGTATTTCGTTATAACGGTTTACTAATCCGTTATAACGAGCTACCGTTCCGGTATAACGTAGGTTTTCTATTTCGTTATAACGGTCTAGTATTTCGTTATAACGACATACTAATCCATTATAATAGCCTACTATTCCGTCATAACGGTCTATTATTTCGTGATAATATCACATTATTTCGTTATAACGGTCTACTTATCCGTTAAAACGGTTTACTAATCCGTTATAACGGTCTATTATCCCGCTATAACGGTGCATTATTACAATACAACGGCCTATTATTGCGTTAAAACTGGCTAGTATTTTGTTACAACGGTATACTATTTCGCAACAATGGTCCAGTATTTATATAGTCTACCAATCCGTTATAGCCGCCTCCTAATCCGTTATAACGGCCTACCAATCCGTTATAACGGCCTACTAATCTGTTATGACGGCCTACTAATCCGTTATAACGGTCGACCAATCCGTTATAACGGCATACTAATCCGTTATAACGGCCTACCAATCCGTTATAACGACCTACTAATCCGTCATAACGGCCTACTAATCCGTTATAACGGCCTACTAATCAGTTATAACGGCCTACTAAACCGTTATGACGGCCTACTAACCCGTTATAACGGTCAACCAATCCGTTATAACGGTCTACTAATCCGTTATAACGGCCTACCAATCCGTTATAACGGCCTTCCAATCCGTTATAACGGCCTACTTATCCGTTATAACGGCCTACTAATATGTTATGGCGGCCTACTAATTCGTTATAACGGCCTCCCAATCCGTTATAACGGCCTACTAATCCGTTATAACGGCCACCAGTCCGTTATAACGGCCTACCAATCCGTTATAACGGCCTACTAATCCGTTATAACGGCCTACTAATCCGTTATAACGGTCTACTAATCCGTCATAGCGGTCTACTAATCAGTTATAACGGCCTACTAATCCGTTATAACGGCCTACCAACCTGTTATAACGGCCTACTAATCCGTTATAATGGTCTACCAACCTGTTATAACGGCCTACCAATCCGTTATAACGGCCTACTAATCCGTTATAACGGCCTACTATTCCGTTATGATGGTCTACCAGTCCATAATAACGGTCTACCAATCCGTTATAACGGCCTACCAATCCGTTATAACGGCCTACCAATCCGTTATAACGGCCTACTAATCCGTTATGATGGTCTACAGTCCGTAATAACGGTCTACCAATCCGTTATAACGGCCTACCAATCCGTTATAACGGCCTACCAATCCGTTATAACGGCCTACTAATCCGTTATGATGGTCTACAGTCCGTAATAACGGTCTATCAATCCGTTATAACGGCCTACCAATTCGTTATAACGGCCTACTAATCCGTTATAACGGCCTACTAATCCGTTATGATGGTCTACCAGTCCGTAATAACGGTCTACCAATCCGTTATAACGGCCTACTAATCCGTTATAACGGCCAACTATTCCGTTAAAACGGCCTACTAATCCGTTATGATGGTCTACTAATCCGTTATAACGGCCTACTAATCCGTTATAGCGGCCAACTATTCCGTTATAACGGCCTACTAATCCGTTATAACGGCCAACTATTCCGTTATAGCGGCCTACTAATCCGTTATAGCGGCCTACTAATCCGTTATAGTGGCCTACTTATCCGTTATAACGGCCTACCAATCCGTTATAACGGCCTACTAATCCGTTATAACGGCCTACTAATCCGTTATGACGGTCTACTAATCCGTCATAGCGGTCTACTAATCCGTTATAATGGTCTGCTAATCAGTTATAGCGGCCCACTAATCATTTATAACGGCCCACCAATCCGTAATAACGGCCTACTAATTTGTTATAACGGCCTACTAATCCGTTAAAACGGCCTGCTAATCCGTTATAACGGTCCACTAATCCGTTATAGCGGCCTACTAATCCGTTATAGCAGTCTAATTATCCGCTATAACGGCCCACTAATCAGTTATAACGTCCTACTAATCCGTTATAACAGCCTACTAATCCGTTATAGTGATCTACTAATCCGTTATAGTGATCTACTAATCCGTTATAGAGGTCTGCTTATCCGTTATAGCGGCTTGCTAATCCGTTATAACGGTCTACTAATCCGTTATAACGGTCTACTATCTTTTTATGACGGTCTAGTATTTCGTTATAACGGTGTACTATTTTGTTATAAACCGTCACAACGAAATAGTGAATCGTTATAACGAAATACTAGACCGTTATCAAGGTTAATTGGATTATAACACTGTGAATAACATCATATCGCTGTATATTTGTAAAATACTGATTAACGTTGCCTCTCACTCTAGTATAAACTAATCGATGTACAAGATGGCTACAGTTGACATACAAAGAGGGCGCCCTTCGGCTTCCTGAAATTGGGCTTCCACGGTCAAGTTAAGATCATTTCAATGGTGTGTGTTTCCATATAATATATTGGGACTATAATGACTGTGTGTTGTCACTATCACCAAAATTTTATTATATATCTGATAAATATTCTGAAAATAAATGCTGAATTTCAAGAGGTCAACGGGTTTGTAAGTAAGTAAAGGTATATATTTTAAGGATTTTTGCCAGTTTGACCTCCAAGTGACCTTGGTATGACATGTACGTTGTTTTCAGACGGTACCCCAGTAAAACACAATTCCAAACCATGCTATCCTTCATATCCAATTATCTATCGATATTTTGCCATGCGAGCCCAAGCTGATGTTTCACACTCTGCACGCTGCAATTTGGCTTGTTTGAATAAACATTGAGAAATGAGTGTAATAAGGGGAATAAGGCTGTGATATACCCCTCCCAGGGTTGACACTGCCCTTAATTTCTTGAAAATGTGTGTGGACAATATGTCTGACCAATGATGTCTTAAAATCATGGATATTTTCACATTTTTTGTTGTTTTGACCTTGAAATGACCTTGATGTAACTTTGCTATGACTTTGGTGTTATTATTATCATTAATAGTAGTCTCCTTGAGCAATTGACATATTTCTGGAATACAAAAAAAGTTCATAAATATGGTAATACACAATGTTCACCACTTTTTGCTGAGTATTTCGACCTTTTGATGTCGATGACCTCTAGAGGTCACCAGGGGTCAAATCTTGCTTACCTCCACAATTTAAAATAAAGATTAGGATATTTGCTAATAATGGTAGAAGTTTCATGCCTTAATCATAAAATGCACAATTGTTTCATTATTGGAACTTAATATAAACACTACACTATGACTCTAGTATTTTGCCGAACTTTCTGAAAAATTGATGCTGCCTAGAAATTAATTATGGTATCCGGTATGAAATTAAAAATAAATATTTTTTATGATTTTTGAAGGTTTGGCCTTGAAATGACCTTGATATGACCTTAACGTTGTTTTTTGACGGTACCTCAGTAAAACATAATCCCAGCCCATGTCAGACTTCACAGCCCAATTATGCATCAATAGTTTGCTATGGGAGCACAAACTGATGTTTAAAACCTGCTGCACACTGTAATTTTGCTCGTCCAATTAAACAATGAGGAAGGGGTGTAGTAAGGGGAATACTTAGGGTGTATTTTCCCTCCCAAGTTAAATACTGCCCTCAATCTCCTAAAATGCACATGGAAAAGATATCTGACCAAGACTGTGTCAAAACCAATTCTTTGTAATAGATGACTGCACCACTAGTATTGGTAAAATTGATTAAAAGTGGATATTTTCACTATTTGTTGCCATTTTGACCTTCAAATGACCCTAAAGTGACCTTGACGTGACCTTGGAGTTATGTTTATGATTAACAGCAGTCTCTTAGAGTATTTGACAAACTTCTAGAATACAAAAACATTTTATAGATATTGTAATACACAATTTTCACCACTTCTTGGCTTCGCTATTGGATATTTTGACCTTTAGAGGTCAATGACCTCTAGAGGTCACCAGGGGTCAAATCTAACTTACCTCCACATCTTAAAATAAACCCCAGTATATGTACTAATAATGGTGGAACTTTCATGCTTTAGTATTAGTTACTGCAGCACTTTAAGGATTTTTTAAAGTCTGCTATATAGATGCAGTAATAATGGTAATAATACAATAACTGATGTGAGAGCGAGTAGTTTAAATCATAAAAAAATCGGTGATTTTATTTTGGCTTATTAATATGACCATGTGATGTAAACATGTCTATAGACTAGAACTGCAAAAGACGAAATTTCTCATCTTGGACAACCATGTCAAAAATAAGAAATACGGAAATTTTCGTCTCTATATCCAGCCTAACTGGTAAATGCGCAGCACAAAAAATATTTGGAGTTCTAGTCTGTGGACATGTTTACATCATATGATCATATCAATAAGCCAAAATAAAATCACTGATTGTTTTTAGCATGAGCCAGTCCCTTTAGCAAATCAATATTTGCTCATGCAAAATAGCCGTAAAATATCTGACTATTAATTGGGATATAATTTTAACTTAAATAGCATTACTAAATTATCATGTGGCGCCTACATAACTATTTGTCATTTATTTGTCGGCTTAAATTGTATATGGCTTGCATATTTGGTTGGTGTATATTTCATAAAAAAAACTTGTTATTTCTTATATTTTAAGGCAAATAATTGTATTTTACATATCCATTTATTTCTTATTGACCCATGATATTATTTAAATTGACACTTATATTGTAAATTAGATTAGTTGGAATATCAATGAATATGCAATGCAGAGAGTTTAATGACAAAAATTTTGATCCACAAATTGAATGGCGGCCATCTTGGATTTAGGCAAATTAGGTATCCTTTTACCAATCCGATTTCAATGGATTTTTAATATGCTCCTCCGTTGATGATTCTGAACTGATTGATGAAGAAATAAAAACGTTTTCAATTTGTCGTGAACTGGGTAACTTTAATTCCGTAAATGACTCGAATATTTCCGGCATTCACTTTCACCTGAAGATCCTTCATTTCAAGCTGTATCACTAGGTGGGGCTTTTGACAAATTATTCACCAGGTGGGGGCTATGTGTCAAGCTTCCGTTGTTGAAAAAATGTTAATGCTGAGCATACTTACATCACGATACGCCTTTTCATATCCATTCACATCGAGACGTGATTGACGTGAATTATCATCAGACTACTACTAACCTGTGATCAGGATCATACCCAAAATCTAATGGATTGTTCCTTGACCCGAGTCACACTTGGTAAAAATTTCATGCAAATCCGTTTATTACTTTGTAAGTAATCCTGCGGACAGACATACAATTACAGACAAAGCAAACACGACCAAAAACGTTACCTCCTTCGGCGAAATTAAAAACTAGTGTAAAATATATAATTAAATTTCTTTCCCATTTGTATGAATTATATAGTTTTCTCCTGAATAAATGTGATGAACAATTTAATATATCTGGAGGGGGGAGGGTCCAGTCGAGCAGCATTTTAACTGTATATATTATTAAAGTATAAGTCATTTATAGATCTGCAAATCATCTGGTATCCCAGCAAACAAGAAATGCGACCCATTGCTGGTTTGACGGGAGAATGTGAATGTGACGGGAGCATGAGATAAGAGAACGTGACGGGAGAATGTGACTGGGGAATGTGAATTTGACGGGAGAAGGCGATACTGTGACTGAAGAATGTGACTCGAAAATGTGATGGGAGAATGCGACGGGAGAATGTGACAGGAGAATGTGACGGGAGAATGCGATTGGGAAAGTGACAGGGGAATGTGACGGGAGAATGTGACAGGGGAATGTGACGGGAGAATGTGACAGGGGAATGAGACGGGATAATGTGAATGCGACGGGAGAAGGCGACGGGAGAATGTGACAGGAGAATGTGACTATAGATTGTGAATGTGACGGGAGAATGTGACAGGAGAATGTGACGGGAGAATGTGACGAGAGAATGTGACGGAAGAATGTGACTGGATAATGTGACGAGAGAATGTGACTGGAGAATGTGACGGGGGAATGTGACGGGAGAATGTGACGAGAGAATGTGACGGGAGAACGTGACGGGAGAATGTGACGAGAGAATGTGACAGGGGAATGTGACAGGTGATCGTGACGGGAGAATGTGACGGGAGAATGTGACTGGAGAATGTAACCGGAGAATGTGATGGGAGAATGTGACGGGAGAATGAGACGAGAGAATGTGGCAGGAGTATATGACGGGAGAATGTGATAAGAGAATGAAACAGAGGGGAATGCGACTGGATTATGTGACTGGACAATGTGACGGGAGAATGTGACAGGGGAATGTGACGTGAGAATGTGACTGGAGAATGTGACGGGAGAATGTGACGGGAGAATGTGACTGGAGAATATGACGAGAGAATGTAACCGGAGAATGTGACGGGAGACTGTGACGGGAGAATCTAACGGGAGAATGAGACGGGAGAATTAGACGGGGGAATGAGACGGGAGAATGTGAGAGGAGAATATGCCAGGAGAATGTGACAGGAGAATGTGACGGGAGAATGAGACAGGAAATGTGACGGGAGAATGCGACGGGAGAATGTGACGGGAGAATGAGACGGGAGAATGTGACAGGAGAATGTGACGGACGGGAGAATGTGACAGGAGAATGCGACGGGAGAATGTGACGGGAGAATGTGACAGGGGAATGAGACGGGACAATGAGACAGGAGAATGTGACGAGAGAATGTGATAAGAGAATGTGATAAGAGAATGAGACAAGATAAGGAAACAGAGGGAAAATGTGACAAGATAATGTGGCGGGATAATGCGACGGGAGAATGTGACGGGAGAATGTGACAGGGGAATGAGACGGGACAATGAAACAGGAGAATGAGAAAAGAGAATGTGACGAGAGAATGTGATAAGAGAATGAGACAAGATAATGAAACAGAAGGAGAATGTGACAAGATAATGTGACGGGATAATGTGACGGGAGAATGTGACAGGACCATGTGATGAGAGAATGTGACGGGAGAATGTGACAGGAGAATGATACGAGTGAATGAAGAGAATGAAACAGGAAAATGCGACGGGAGAATGTGATAATAGAATGTGACGAGAGAATGTGACAGGAGAATGTGACGGGAGAATGTGACCGGAGAATGTGAGGCAAGAATGTGACGAGAGAATGTGACGGGAGAATATGACGGGAGAATGTGACGAGAGAATGTGACGGGAGAATGTGACGGGAAAATGTGATGGGAGAATGTGACCGGAGAATGTGACGGGAAAATGTGACGGGAGAATGTGACTGGAGAATTTGAAGTTTTGACAATTTAGTTTCTGAAAGGGGGTGAGTCACAACTACCCTCCCCCACCTGGATAAACAATTGTAGCCCGAAGTTAGACTAATTACCAGCTTATTTAGTCGTCTATAAATATTGACTGGGAACAGTCCGTGAAAATACAGGGAAGTTTAAGACTGAATCTCTGTGGGTAGGCTACACTGCTTTAGGACACACTATTGTGCACATACTGGCTAAACTGGGTCAAGAGAATCTTTGGGGATGGTGAGTTGAGAATCAAATAACACAGTCCTCTAAACACAGGGTTCGAGCCCTGTAGGCTGTCTGAGGTCCGCCACGCTACCTCTTGGTCAAGAAAGTTTCCCACAATATTGATTTGTTACAAGTGGACGAGAAAAAAAAATCACTTAACACACCATCGTATTCACGTTGTTTCTACACCGGGTAACGTGTCACGTTCGATGGGCAGGTAAGTGCTGTATGCTGTAGATCTGGTAATATTTGCGAGGTTTTAATTCTCGCGAAAATGCACAAATTCGCGAAATAAAGAATCTTGCGAAAATTATTGTTATAATATCGCTACTGAGGAAAAATGATAATTCGCAATTATAAACTTCATGAAAAGTACCAAAATCAGAAATTCGCGGAAATTTAAACACGCGAAAATTGTCATTTCTACATTACACTGTGTTCACCCACTGTTGTATTGGTTTGATGTTGGGCCAGCGTTGCAGACGGTGGACCAACATTGGGTCAATGTCTTGTGTTTGTTGGGAAACACAGTGGCGGGGACCTAGTGTAGTGGTTTACGCCAGAATACTCGTCACGCTTGCGAGTTCGTTTCTTGAAACCTTGAATTCAGGTTTCAAGAAACAACATGTTTCTTTCTGTCAACTTGTATGGATTCAGTAATGTTGTGAAGCCTTCGTGACCGAGAGGTAGCTTGCTCGGCCTGAGACTACCAGTGAATTCTGTGTCCGGGGGTGGGGGGGGATGCCATCTGATTCATCTCACCATCCTTAAGAGATTCTCCTGGTACAGTTTATCCTGTAGGTGCACAAAGGCACATTCGTTCATTCATTCACGATTTAGATAATCATATGTGGGTGTAATCTCCATAAACTATATATAGGCTAGATTATAGCTATGATTAATATGTTCGCCTATAATCATCTCTTATGACAGCCTGCATCGCCCCCACACACTTTACTAGCACTGACACATTGTTGTTTTAATGTTGGACCACTATCTACAACGTTGGCCCAAGCCCAAAACAACACTGGCCACTATTCCTATGTAACACGTGACAGTAACCGAATTTCGATTTAACGTTGTAGACGCTGGCCCAACTCTCAAACAACATCAACATCACATTTTGCGTGTTTTCTCATACATGAATGGTAAAATGGCTATTTTAACCAGTGACTGTTTAAATGTATACATAAGAACATGTGATGCCAAATTAAACTGTCTGATACATGTGATCCAATAATAAGACAACAAATTCAGCGCTGAGACCGACTTTATACGTCAGAATCTGACGTCACTCTCAGCACTGAAAGATTTAAAAATATTAATAATGGCGTTAGATCCATAGCATATAAGTATTCAAATTAGTCATGGGACATATTTACCCCCTAATTGTTCAAATCGTCCCAAAAGCACCAAATTTGGGCCACGTATGGCCAAGGCCATAATACTTTTGATTTATCATGGGAGCCAAGCTGAACTCTCGCCGTGGGCGCTTTATTATACAAATACAAGATGGCCGCCATTCAAATTATGGTCATTTCATAACTAATACACGTAGAGACGCATGTGATACCACTTTTCTATGGTTTTGGAATATGTAGAATTGATTTATGATATTTTGAAGTTGATCTGGAATTATTTAAAACACAAAAATATATGTAAAAGTTATTTCGTCAATATATATACGGCATGATACCGGTTTAAGCGACGCAGATCAGCAACACAATCGTCTGTATCAGGCATTGATAACGACCTATCCATAATATTTGCTACCAGATCCAGTCTTTGGAGTTCCTGTGTATCAGCCATATTAGATAAATTCAAAATGGCCGCTGTTCATAACAAGCCCACGTCATAACTTGCCAACTAATAGCAGTAGAGACACACTTAATAGCATTTTTCTACGCTTTTCAAAAACGATTTTAAATATATATTAGTTCCTTAAGGGCAGTGAATATTCTAAAAATCTAAGCAAAAGAGTTGAGTTAGACGTCGAAATTAAGAGCTTATTATTTCATTTGTTTGTAAGAGCCCGTTTCCAGCCAGGACGAAAGTTTTTTTAAAAGTTTTTTTTACCGTTCACATGTGAACTTTGCCTTTTTTATTTCTTTTTTTTTGTGTACGTTTTTTTAGGCCGCGCGAATCGGTTATACGCTCGGTTGCTATTATTATACCACGAATTTGAACAGTTTGGGTCACTGCATTATGTGTACAGCAAGGAAAGATTTCGGCCGCAGCGGGACCCGAACCAGGCACTCCCGGACTCTCGAGTCCACCACGCAACCAATGATCTATCCTGGCGCCACGAACATGAATAAGATAATAAGTAATAGTATTTATAATAAGAATATTATAGTATAATATTATAGTTGTGACTCAAGGCACAACATATTTATATTTTCATATTAGCCTACTGTTTTGGATTTCACGCAACACAGCTATACAACTTTTACCTCGAAAATAGTTTCAGTACTGATGTTGATGAGATTGCTAATTTGTACCAGCATTTAGGACGGCGTTAGAACACTATGGAGGTCGCTCAATAATATTTTGCTCAATTTAATAGTTGGTGATGTATTTTCTGAGGAGTCAGGGAAAAATCAGGGGAATGTGTGGGAACAATAATTAAATGTATTAATTTATTAGGCTGGAATATACATATATATATATACAATAATTGTATACATCTGCAATTTTGTAAAAACAATTTTTGATATCAAATACGTTGACATAAATTTAGTCATATTAAGCTGGATCTGAACGCATCTATATATCAAAGCTGTACAAAGAAGTGTGGGCATATATACACTACACTCAAAATCACCCCCCAAATGGCTCCCAGAAACTCAGGGTAGACAAGGTTGAAGGGACTGGCCCAGGCTAAAATCATAAAAAAATCGGTGATCTTATTTTGGCTTCTTAATATGACCATATGATGTAAACATGTCCATAGACTAGAACTGCAAAAGTCTTTAAATTTTGTGCTGTGCATTAACCAGTTAGGCTAGATATAGAGACAAAATTCCTGATTTCTAATTATTGACAACCATTTCAAAAATTAGAAATACGGGAATTTCGTCTCTATATCTAGTTTAACTGGTGAATGCGCAGCAGAAAAATTAAAAAGCTTTTGCAGTTCTAGTCTATGGACATGTTTACATGTTTCATATGGTCATATTAAGAAGCCAAAATAAAATCACCGATTTTTTGATGATTTTAGCCTGGGCCAGTCTCTTTAACCCTTTCAGTGCGGGCAAATGCGTCAGATCTCAAATAAAGCACCGATTGTAAATTATTAGTCCTAACTGGTCCCCTTTTAAACTACTATTTGAAGTTAGCATTTGCATCACCAATGCAAGCTTCAAATAAATAATACATGTCAAAGAATGATGCAGCACGAAAAGAGTTAACAAGTAACAGTCTTAGTATTTTAGAGATAGGTCTTCATCGCTATTCATCACCACAGTAGCTGTTAATAGTGGTTAATCCTCTCATCACTATTATTTTTATGTCGGAATTACGACCTGTCGGAATATAGACCTTTCGGAATATCGACCTGTTTGTTGGACTATCGACCTGTTTGAATAGCGACCTGTTTGTCGGACTATCGACCTGTCGGAATAACGACCTGTCGGAATATCGACCTGTTTGTCGGACTATCGACCTGTCGGAATAGCGACCTGTTTGTCGGACTATCGACCTGTCGGAATAACGACCTGTTTGTCGGAATATCGACCTGTCGGAATAACGACCCGTCGGAATATCGACCTGTCGAATTAACGACGTGTCGGAATAACGACCTGTTTGTCGGAATATCGACCTGTCGGAATAACGACCTGTCGGAATATCGACCTGTCGGAATAACAACCTGTCGGAATAACGACCCGGACCCATGTAAACATGTCTATAGACTAGAACTGCAAAAGACGAAATTCCTCATTTCTCATCTTGGACAACCATGTCAAAAATAAGAAATACGGGAATTTCGTCTCTATATCCAGCCTAGCTGGTAAATGCGCAGCACAAAAATTATTTGGAGTTCTGGTCTGTGGACATGTTTACATCATATGGTCATATTAATAAGCCAAAATAAAAAATCACTGATTATTTTTAGCCTGAGCCAGTCCCTTTAACAAATCAGTATTTGCTCATGCAAAATAGCCGTAAAATATCTGACTATTAATTGGGATATAATTTTAACTTAAATAGCATTACTAAATTATCATGTGGCGCCTACATAATTATTTGTCATTTATTTGTCGGCTTAAATTGTATGTGGCTTGCATATTTGGTTGGTGTATATTTCATAAGAAAAAACTTGTTATTTCTTATATTTTAAGGCAAATAATTGTATTTTACATATCCATTTATTTCTTATTGACCCGTGATATTATTTAAATTGACACTTATATGGTAAATTAGATTATTTGGAATATCAATGAATATGCAATGCAGAGAGTTTAATGACAAAAATTGTGATCCACAAATTGAATGGCGGCCATCTTGGATTTAGGCAAATTAGGTATCCTTTCACCAATCCGATTTCAATGG
Source organism: Flabesymbios commensalis (assembly GCA_964017125.1). Classification (NCBI taxonomy): domain Eukaryota; kingdom Metazoa; phylum Annelida; class Polychaeta; order Terebellida; family Flabelligeridae; genus Flabesymbios; species Flabesymbios commensalis. Next base: position 73,414,343 of record OZ024913.1, on the reverse strand, counting down.
ATTTTTAATATGTTTCTCCGTTGATGATTCTGAACTGATTGATGAAGAAATAAAAACGTTTTCAATTTGTCGTGAACTGGGCAACTTTAATTCCGTAAATGACTCGAATATTTCCGGCATTCACTTTCACCTGAAGATCCTTCATTTCAAGCTGTATCACTAGGTGGGGCTTTTGACAAATTATTCACCAGGTGGGGGCTATGTGTCAAGCTTCCGTTGTTGAAAAAATGTTAATGCTGAGCATATTTACATCACGATACGCATTTTCATATCCATTCACATCGAGACGTGATTGACGTAAATTATCATCAGACTACTACTAACCTGTGATCAGGATCATACCCAAAATATAATGGATTGTTTCTTGACCCGAGACACACCTGGTAAAAATTTCATGCAAATCCGTTTATTACTTTGTAAGTAGTCCTGCGGACAGACATACAATTACAGACAAAGCAAACACGACCAAAAACGTTACCTCCTTTGGCGAAATTAAAAACTAGTGTAAAATATATAATTAAATTGCATGACCATTTGTATGAATTATATAGTTTTCTCCTGAATAAATGTGATGAACAATTTATTATATCTGGAGGGGGGGGGGGGGGGTTCAGTCGAGCAGCATTTTAACTGTATATATTATTAAAGTATAAGTCAATTATAGATTTGTAAATCATCTGGTATCCCAGCAAACAAGAAATGCGAGCCATTGCTGGTTCGACGGGAGAATGTGAATGTGACGATAGAATGAGATAAGAGAACGTGACGGGAGAATGTGACTGGGGAATGTGAATGTGACGGGAGAAGGCGACGGGAGAATGTGACTGGAGAATGTGACTCGATAATGTGAATGTGACGGGAGAATGCGACGGGAGAATGTGACAGGGGAATGTGACAGGATAATGTGACGGGAGAATGCGACGGGAGAAAGTGACAGGGGAATGTGACGGGATAATGTGCCAGGGGAATGTGACGGGAGAATGACACGGGATAATGTGAATGCGACGGGAGAATGTGACAGGAGAATGTGACTAGATTGTGAATGTGACGGGAGAATGCGACGGGAGAATGTGACAGGATAATGTGACTGGAGAATGTGACGAGAGAATGTGGCGGAAGAATGTGACGAGAGAATGTGACTGGAGAATGTGACGGGGGAATGTGACGGGAGAATGTGACTGGAGAATGTGACGGGAGAACGTGACGGGAGAATGTGACGAGAGAATGTGACAGGAGAATGTGACTGGAGAATGAGACAAGAGAATGTGATAGGAGCATGTGACGAGAGAATGTAACCGGAGAATGTGACGAGAGAATGTGACGGGAGAATGTGACTGGAGGATGTGACGGGAGAATGAGACAGGAGAATTAGACAGGAGAATTAGACGGGAGAATGTGAGAGAAGAATATGACAGGAGAATGTGACAGGAGAATGTGACGAGAGAATGAGACAGGAGAATGTGACGGGAGAATGTGGCGGGAGACTGTGACGGGAGAATGTGACGGGATAATGCGACGGGAAAATGTGACGGGAGAATGTGACAGGGGAATGAGACGGAAGAATGTGACAAGAGAATGTGACGAGAGAATGTGATAAGAGAATGAGACAAGATAATGAAACAGAGGGAAATGCGACGGGAGAATGTGACGAGATAATGTGGCGGGATAATGTGACGGGAGAATGTGACAGGACCATGTGACGAGAGAATGTGATAAGAGAATGTGACGGGAGAATGTGACAGGAGAATGAGACGAGTGAATGTGATAAGAGAATGTGATAAGAGAATGTGGTGGGAGAATGAAACAGAGGAAAATGCGACGGGAGTATGTGACGGGAGAATTAGCCAAGAGAATGTGACAAGAGAATGTGACAAGAAAATGTGATGGGAGAATGAAACAGAGGAAAATGCGACGGGAGAATTTGATAATAGAATGTGACGAGAGAATGTGACAGGAGAATGTGACGGGAGAATGTGAGGGAAGAATGTGACGAGAGAATATGACGGGAGAATGTGACGGGAGAATGTGACGGGAAAATGTGATGGGAGAATGTGACCGGAGAATGTGAGGAAAAAATGTGACGGGAGAATATGACGGGAGAATATGACGGGAGAATGTGACAGGAGAATGTGACTGGAGAATATGACTGGAGAATTTGAAGTTTTGACAATTTAGTTTTTGAAAGGGGGTGAGTCACAACTACCCTCCCCCACCTGGATAAACAATTGTAGCCCGAAGTTAGACTAATTACCAGCTTATTTAGTCGTCTATAAATATTGACTGGGAACAGTCCGTGAAAATACAGGGAAGTTTAAGACTGAATCTCTGTGGGTAGGCTACACTGCTTTAGGACACACTATTGTGCACATACTGGCTAAACTGGGTCAAGAGAATCTTTGGGGATGGTGAGTTGAGAATCAAATAACACAGTCCTCTAAACACAGGGTTCGAGCCCTGTAGGCTGTCTGAGGTCCGCCACGCTACCTTTTGGTCAAGAAAGTTTCCCACAATATTGATTTGTTACAAGTGGACGCGAAAATAAAATCACTTAACACACCATCGTATTCACGTTGTTTCTACACCGGGTAACGTGTCACGTTCGATGGGCAGGTAAGTGCTGTATGCTGTAGATCTGGTAATATTTGCGAGGTTTTAATTTTCGCGAAAATGTACAAATTCGCGAAATAAAGAATCTTGCGAAAATTATTGTTATAATATCGCTACTAAAGAAAAATGATAATTCGCAATTATAAACTTCATGAAAAGTACCAAAATCAGAAATTCGCGGAAATTTAAACGCGCGAAAATTGCCATTTCTACAGTACACTGTGTTCACCCACTGTTGTATTGGTTTGATGTTGGGCCAGCGTTGCAGACGGTGGACCAACATTGGGTCAATGTCTTGTGTTTGTTGGGAAACACAGTGGCGGGGACCTAGCGTAGTGGTTACGCCAAATACCTGTCACGCTTGCGAGTTCGTTTCTTGAAACCTTCAATTCAGGTTTCAAGAAACAACATGTTTCTTCCTGTCAACTTGTATGGATTCAGTAATGTTGGGAAGCCTTCGTGACCGAGAGGTAGCTTGCTCGGCCTGAGACTACCAGTGAATTCTGTGTCCGGGGAGGAGGGGGGGAATGGCATCTGATTCATCTCACCATCCTTAAGAGGTTCTCCTGGTACAGTTTATCCTGTAGGTGCACAAAGGCACATTCGTTCATTCATTCACGATTTAGATAATCATATGTGGGTGTAATCTCCATAAACTATATATAGGCTAGATTATAGCTATGATTAATATGTTCGCCTATAATTATCTCTTATGATAGCCTGCATCGCCCCCACACACTGTTCTCTGACACACACTGTTGTTTTAATGTTGGACCACCATCTACAACGTTGGCCCAGGCTTAAAACAACACTGGCCACTATCCCTATGTAGCCTAACACGTGACTGTAACCGAATTTCGATTTAACGTTGTAGACGCTGGCCCAACTCTCAAACAACATTACATAAACGTCTGCGGTATTCCCAGCAAACACGAAAGGTGGAATGAATGTTGTTTAAACCCTTTAAGCGCTATAGTCAGATTCACATCAAATTCATCAACCAGGATTATTGAAAATCGCGGATTTCTTTGTCAATTCTCAACCAATGTTCATGAAATTTTACACACACTATTTTCCATTTATGTCGTGACTACCCTGATAAGTATTTAAGAAGTTAGACCATTTGACATGTAATAAAATTCTGAGACGAATCTAATGGGTTTATAGAGGGAAACATTTTTATTTATTTACTATTCGCGAAACTTTCAGACATGACGACATGAATGTAAAATGGTGTGTGTAAAATTTCATGAAAATTGGTTGAGAATTGACTGAGAAATCGGCGAAATTCATTCACCACGGTTAATGTGAATCCGACTATAAGTACGGCTACAATCTTTTAAATATGTTTTATTAGCAGGATGAATCACAGTTATTGGTAATAAGATAGTGCTTAACCGTTAAAGCGCTGAATTAATTTTGTGTAAATCATGGAGTCCAAAGGGTTTATTTCAATTTGAAATCATCACAAATGTCTTATTCAGCTCTTTCTGATTCATTTGAATACCTATGTGATGGGTCTACGACCATTAAAAATATGTTTACTCTTACAGTGCGGGGATCGACTTCAGTCGTCAGAAACTGCCGCCTACAGATTCTGACGACTAAAGTCGATCCCCGCACTGTAAGGGTTAAACATCAAGATTTACAAACGTCTGGTATCAGAAATACATAATGGTTATGTATTTCTGCTGGTATCGAATTAAACAGACATGAGTAATTTTCACCCACTTGAAGTAGTGGGTCGCGGTAGCGAGACACAACTTCAAGTGGGTGATAATATAAATGAGATAATTTGGAGGGTAAAGGGTCAAGCTGTATCAATATAAAAGACGTTGAGCCAATGTTATATCAACGTTTGTGACGCTCGTCCTGCATTGATTCAGCGCCTCGAGTTTTCTGCTATTGAACGAATATTTTAATGGTTTATCACAATCTAGGAGGCTGAAACCACCGCGCTCTCAAGATATCCTGACCAGACGTTGAACCAATGCTGGATTAATACTGGCCCAGCGTCTACAACAATGACCCAGCATTAAACCACCACTCGAGCTTAAATAGGCCTATTTATGACGAATAAGTAATGACTTTTATATGGCTGTCATAAAACATATTTTTGTTTATTTACTAAGGCCTAAAAAAAAATATTGTTTGTTTCCGATTTCCGACCGACCCTATCAAAACATGTGCGACCCAAATTTATTTTATAGATTTCCAGAAAAAAAAACAATTTTTTTTTTTTTTTTCAGGAAATCAATAAGTTCAGGGATGAGTTACCGACAGTAGTCAAAGTAACTCTGAAAAACGTTACGAAAAGGAGAGTGGGGTGGAAAAGTGTCAAAAAAAAACAAAAAATCGTTACGTAATGTACAGATAAGACATGCATGAAAGTGAATTTGGCACCAAATAAAATAAAATAAAATTCTTACCTACCGATTGGTTGAAGTGACAAAAAATAAAATAAAATAAATTTCCTACCTACACACTGGCTAAAATGACAACAAACCGGAAACAAACATATATTTTGTTTTGGCCTAAGTACCAGACGTAGTAGGCCTATATGACTCTTGTCTGTTTAACCTTTACAACGCTGAAATAGTTTTTGCATAAACCATGGAGACCAGAGGGTTTTTTTCAATTTGAAATCATCATAAATGACTTCCCAACAAACACGAGGTATTGAACAAATGTTGTTCTAATGTTGGCCCGCCGTCTTCGACGTCGGCCCAACATTAAGACAACATTGGGTCAACGTCTCGTGTCTGCTGGGTTAGGTAGCTCTTTCCGATTCATTTGAATACCTATGTTATGGGTCAGTCTACGACCATTAGAAATAGTTTAATTCTGACGTCCACAGACATCAGATTTTGACGTATAAAGACGGTCCCCGCGCTGAAAGGGTTAATACGGGGTACTAGTATATATGAATCTTGTATGCTGCAGTTGTTGACAGTATTGTATATTGCCAAACAATGGCCCTGACAGCACGTGGCTCGGGGTTCCCCTATATCAGCCAAGTGACGTATGAATATGCTAATGAGCAGTGCGGGAACACTCTTAAATTAATAACTCGCATCCGCGGTTTTGTCTGTCAAAGCTTCAGTTACACACACATCGCCGCGAGGGATGTCAGCATATTGACTGTGGAGGATCTATACAGACCGAGGATTTAAGCGAGTTAGTGGTAAGGCTAGCGCTGTCTGTATAATCTGATAATAGTGGGAGTGTACGCGCCGTATAGAACAGCCAACAACATGTACGGCAAATAGAACAGCCAATACAACATGGCGACTCTGGATATGTCGTGATATTAACAGTGGATAATACGGGACAAAATGCAGCCGCCACCGCGCAAGGTACGTCCTAATTGCCACCCTACTGGATCATATATCTCGTGTACTTTCTGGTGTGGGAATGACACCGTGTTTTGTGGTGTAATTGTTTGTTTTTTTGCCCAGGTTAAGCACAGTGTCGGTGTGAAGAACATCCAAGCTGAGCACCTCACCAAGCTACAGCAGAAACATCAACAAGATGCTGAGCTACTGGAAGACATCAGGTCAGGGGTCAAATTAGCATCCTGGGGCAGGGGTAGCAGGCGAATTTGATTGTATCGGAATTTTTAGGGTGGAGGGGTATAAGTACATTTTATTTGAGGCACATCGAAATTATATTGTGATCATTCCGGTGTGGAAATTGAATTCATTTTAAATCATATTTATTGTGGCTGCGATGTTAATTTATAATTTTTCGAGTGATTTTGATATAGCAGGATAATTTGTATTAATTCGATATATTTTATTTTGGGTACGATATACATGTAGTTTTTGTTACTTTGTGCGCATGTGGATTTAAGTAGTATCATTTTTTTGAGGAGGGGGGGGTTGATTTATTATGATCAGGCTATTTATTCCGATTTTGATAGTGATTTATTATTTTAGATGGTGATTTTATTATTTATATGATTATTCGGTAGGAAATGAGGGTGAAAACGCCCATGATCACAAAACCTATGAATCTACATAAGCCCAATACATAGGTTTATAAGCCCAGACTACTACACAAATGTGGGTCTGAGCAATTGATGAAAAAACGGGGTGGATTTATGAGCATTTTTTATTCATAGCGAATAAACCACGCTTTTTATGCAGCCATCAAAACAGACGAAAAGGCGATCTGCCAAACACAAGTATCAAACCTTAATGAATTATTTTACTCCTGAAGTCAATCGATAAACTGCTAAATTGAGCATTCATTACCGCACATGACTTCACCAATAGAATCTGGGCTGAATGACATTTCGACAGTTATTGTTGGTTTGTCAAAGACCGTATTTTACGGAGCGATGTGTAGTCATAATAGGGAATATGGGTTCGTATCTCTCTATACAGACATAGCGGTGTACGGCTGCTGTTTGCAACCGAGGGCTGTCATCAATTCATGTACACATAACACTGAGAGCGATAATATGCTGTACAGATAACACGGAGTCGTTCATCTAAGGTTGGTTCAATGCTGGGCCAGCGTAGCAGACGCTGGGCCAACATTGAACCAGCAATGGGTCGACGTATCTCGTTGGCTGCGTGTGCAGATAAGCCCTCATATGCACGTTGAGATCAGAAACTATTGGTGGTCAATGGTTGTGATGAGCCCATATTCTACTGGGTAGTCAAAACGTGGTATATGCTCCATGAAAATTATGCAGATACGTCCATTTGGTTTTGTATTTTCGAATGTAAGCCCCTATTTTTTTTTGTAGAGCCAAAAAGCAGTAACTGCGTACATGAAAAGTATGCAGATACGTCCATTTGGTTTTGCATATTTGAATGTAAGCCCCCATTCTGCTCTGTAAAGCCAAAAGGCATTAACTGCTTACATGGAAATATGCATTTACTTCCTTTTGGTTTTGCCTATTAGAATGTAAGCCGCTATTCTTCTCTGCAGAGCCAAAAGGCGGTAACTGCTTATCGGAAAAGTACGCATTTACTTCCTTTTGTTTTTACACGGTAGGCCTAGTATTATAATGCCGTGTCTAACATGTCTAAAGTTTGTAACCGCGTACTTGAAAAGTAAACAGTTACTGCATTTTGACTTCGCACCACAGTATTAGAATGTCGTATTTACAAGCAGTAATTTCCAAGACGAAGTTAAAGCCGTTAATGCCTTTTGGCTTTGAACGTCAGTATCAGAATGCCGTGTCTAAAGTTATTACCTGTGTACATGAAAAAAAAAACAATTACTGCATTTTGACTTTGCTCTACATTATTAGAATGTCGTGTCTAAAAGCAGTAACTTCAAGTAAGCCGATAATGTTTTTGATTTTGAGCGTCAGTATCAGAATGGCGTGTCTAAAGGTAGTAACTGCTTACTTGACAATTAATCAGTTACTGCATTTTGACTTTCCACTACATTAATAAAATGTCGTGTTTAAAAGCAGTAACTTCAATTCAGCAGTTAATGTCTTTTAGTCTTTGAACGTCAGTATCAGAATGCCGTGTGTAAAGGTAGTAACTGCTTACTTGACAATTTAGCAGTTACTGCCTTTTGTCTTTGCACGGTAGCGTTAGCGTTAACGCATGGATTATACGAGATAACAGAACACATGCTGTCCCAATGCTGGGCTAATGTTGGCCCAGCGTCTGCGACGCTGCTCCGAGATTAGCCCGGCATTGGGTGAGTGTCAGACAAGTCATTTAGTCAGAGCCAAACACGACACATTGAAACACTGCTGTTTTAATGTTAGCCCAACGTCTGCGACGCTAGCCCAAAATTAAAACAGCATTGTTTCAACGTGTCGTGTTTTCTGGGAGGACGGTCTAAAACCTGCGGGGCGCATTTATCAAACTAGATCAATATTGTGTGCTGCTGCCTGCTTCATCAGCCAGGCCCTGAATGTGTCCACCGGGCCGGCCCTGAATGCGTGTGGCGGGCTAGACCCCTATTACACCAACCACGGGGAATACACGGGGAAAAACGTTTTCTTGGGCGAGGGAGCATAGATGGATGGGCTGGCGAGGGAGCATGGATGGATGGGCGGTGCGGGGGTCATAGCACCATGGGGCAATATCTCTAACCCTTTGCGTCCTGTGCTCGTAATGTTTTCTGATCCATGTTAACCCTTTAAACCCCCCTGTATCATGTAGCGTATTTGAAAAAAATAATAATAACAGATAAAATGATGTATCATTCTATTAAGATCGAGACGCTGTGAACCTTATTTTGATGTATCACACGTACATTTAGTAGCAAGTTGAGGCAATATTCAAAACCCGCTATGTGCTCGTATTAATATTTGTTTAACCCTATCAGTACGTGCTGAAAGAATTAGGATCTTTTGAAATCTGCTCATTTCAGCTCTGCTACCATGTATCCAGAGCTGAACTGAGCTGAGCTGAAAACGAAATATATCCGTATCCACGGAATCCAGAATGCATCGCGCGGATTACAGAGATAGAGCCAGCTCAGGAATAAATATAACAAGAAACAGACATAGAGTTTATTGTTTTTAACCTTTTAAGCCCTCACGATGCATTAAAGCATCATTTTACATCCCTGAAACAGACCTAATTTTCCAACAACTAGGGGTTTCCATGAAACTGATTTACCAATACATGGTAATATTCTTGAATTTTTAAACCACATCAAATCATCTTCATCCACTACAAGTCGAGAATTGCAACAGCAATTCGCGGCGTTTAGTGGATTAAGATGACTCTCGTAAATTCAGGTTTGAAAGGGTTACTCTATGAGTGGTCCATGTCTTTAAACATAATCATAACGACTCTCCATAGCAAGTAAACAGTTGGCATAAACATATTTATTCGGATTTCCATGTAGGCAACACTGCTGAATCCAGAGGGGGATGGATGATTGGCTTTACTCTTTACTTGTAACATATTTATTCTCTAGAACCAACTACAATTTCAGGGTATCCTTCGAATATTTAAAACGATCTTCAACAATATAAGTAGCAGATACGCCCTTTCATATCCAATGATGCTCATATATAATTGATATCAAGAATATATAAATATAATATATTCTTGTTGATATGTAATCAATTCAATATACCATGTATTCATTTGCTATATTGCACAAATAATACACAGTCGCCAAATAAATATTTCAATGCAATTAAATAAAAATGCAATTAAATAATACGTACTAAGATGCATGTCTGTCAACAACGAAAAACGTTATGGGATCTCTCGTTATATACTGCAAATAGAAACTCATTGCATTATTATCCTGTGTGATCGTCAGCATAAAATATATTTAACTGCCTGCTTTCCTGTCTGCCCCCCCCCCCTCCTCCTACCTGCCTGCTTCATTGGCTGCTTGGTTGTCTGTTTGCCTACCTGTATGTAAGCCTGTCTGCTTGCCTGCATTAATGCACTCTTGTCTGCCTACCTACCCGTATATATGCCTGCATATCTGCTTTCTTGTCTACCTGCTTGCCTGTCTGTTTGCCTGTCTGCTAATATGATTATGTATGCCTGTCTCCCTGTTTGTCTGCCGCCTGCCTATATGCCCGCTGTCTGTTTCCCTGTCTGTGTGCCTGCCTGCCTATATGCCTGTTTGTCTGCCTATATGCCTGCTTGTCGTGTTTAGCACCATAAACCGTGTCATTTCGTACATCTTTACCGTCGTTATGTATCTAACGCTTGAGACTAGATGTCATAATAAACCAGGATCCGGCGGCGCCGCCGTCGATCCTGTGGCTTATATGGTGATGACACGCCATACGGGGGTGGGGGGGGGGGGGGTATCCATATAGGGGGATGCCCATTATATAGGCTGCTGATTATAACAAATCATACAGGCAGCTGCTTCTCTACTAAATGATGACGTCATTAACATAAATTACCTTATTTTGTCGTCAGGACAACCACACTAGAAATGAGCTGCTAAATCAATGTTGGTGTCATAACTTCACTGGTTTATGTTATATCTATGTACCACATGGCGATTCCGCTTTCTACCTACATAGGGTTTATTTGATGTCAGTGATAGGAAGTATTTCATGCATATGCGCATACCCTGCTGGTGGCGCATACTACTGTTCATTTAAAACGTTTCATTTTGGACCATCCGCCATCGTGGGACGAACTAAAGCGTGTGTCATATCTTCAACAACAGTAGTTTCATAAAAAATGTAACTTATCAAATTTAGGATGTTATAAGCTTTATAAGCTACAAATTAGTGAAGATACTCGGTAGTCACACACTCACTCATTCACTCAATAATTCACACACACTCATTCACATACGCATGCACTCTCTTACTCACACACTCACTCATTCTTTCATTCATTCACACACTCACTCATCCACACACTCATTCACACACTCACTCATTCACTCATTCATTCACACATTCATCCACACACTCACTCATTCTTTCACTCACTCGCACACTCACTCATTCACTCACTCATTTATTCACTAATTCACTCACTCATTCACACACTCATTCACACACTTATTCACTCATTCATTCACTCACTCGCCCACTAACTCGCACACTCAGTCATTCACACACTCATTCACTCGCACACTCACTCATTCATTCGCACACTCACTCATTCACTCGCACACTCACTTATTCACACACTTACTCGCGCGATCGATTGTTCTCTCACTCTCGCTTCCCCGCTCTCATATCGATTGTCCACTCACTCACTCACTCACTCACTCACTCACTCACTCACTCACTCACTCACTCACTCACTCACTCACTCACTCACTCACTCACTCACCTACTCACTCACTCACTCACTCACTCACTCACCTACTCACTCACTCACTCACTCACTCACTCACTCACTCACTCACTCACTCACTCACCCACTCATGTTATTAGTGACGTCACTCATGTTATTAGTGATGTCACTCCGTCATTAGCGCCCGTGTATTTTCCTATCGTTAGATTATCCGCAATTAATGACTTAACCCCTTGATCACTGAACGCCCTCGTATTAATTCTTTTTTCATTCACTTTGAGATGGGAATTGCTTTCGCAATTCCCATCTCAAAGTGAAAGAAAATAATTTGCTTCCTTAAAATCCAAGGTGTAGGTATAAATATAACAAATCATGACGTGGTAAATTATGCGATTTCCACTTGCTTCAAAGTGTCTGAACTGAATACATCATGTGTTGGATACCTGCGACATTGTAGCTTATAGGGTTAATCACCGTTATATCTTATCGACTTAGACCTAATCATGAGGGTGTGATCCTAACCCTTTAAGAACTGGGTGTAATAATATATACGAAATAAGTCCAAAATCATGTATTCGCCTTTCATAAAACAAAACATAAAGGTACTTAATCTTCTTCTCACGTTCACACAGGACTGCGTTTCACAGCATAATTTATAATTGATAAAACATCATTATAATAAAAATGGCACTCCACCACATGCAATAATGACATTCAATGATGATGTTTCATATCACCCCTGATCGTGACAGTTGTTTGTTTGATATAATGTTGATATATTTATTCATATTTTTTCTTCAAACTTAATTGTGAATAAAAATAGGAATGAATACGTGGGAGTTCACTCATTCACTCACTAATTCACACACACTCATTCACATACGCATGCACTCTCTCACTCACACACTCACTCATTCTTTCATTCATTCACACACTCACTCATCCACACACTCATTCACACACTCACTTATTCACTCATTCATTCACACATTCATCCACACACTCACTCATTCTTTCACTCACTCGCACACTCACTCATTCACTCACTCATTCATTCACTAATTCACTCACTCATTCACACACTCATTCACACACTTATTCACTCATTCATTCACTCACTCGCCCACTAACTCGCACACTCAGTCATTCACACACTCATTCACTCGCACACTCACTCATTCATTCGCACACTCACTCATTCACTCGCACACTCGCTCATTCACACACTTACTCGCGCGATCGATTGTTCTCTCACTCTCGCTTCCCCGCTCTCATATCGATTGTCCACTCACTCACTCACTCACTCACTCACTCACTCACTCACTCACTCACTCACTCACTCACTCACTCACTCACTCACTCACTCACTCACTCACTCACTCACTCACTCACTCACCTACTCACTCACTCACTCACTCACTCACTCACTCACTCACTCACTCACTCACTCACTCACTCACACTAACTCACTCACTCACTCACTCACTCACTCACTCACTCACTCACTCACTCACTCACTCATGTTATTAGTGACGTCACTCATGTTATTAGTGATGTCACTCCGTCATTAGCGCCCGTGTCTTTTCCTATCGTTAGATTATCCGCAATTAATATCTTAACCCCTTGATCACTGAACGCCCTCGTATTAATTCTTTTTTCATTCACTTTGAGATGTGAATTGCTTTCGCAATTCCCATCTCAAAGTGAAAGAAAGTAGGTGTAGGTATAAATATAACAAATCATGACGTGGTAAATTGTGCGATTTCCACTTGCTTGTGTCTGAACTGAATACATCATGTGTTTGATACCTGCGACATTGTGGCTTATAGGGTTAATCACCGTTATATCTTATCGACTTAGACTTAATCATGAGCGTGTGATCCTAACCCTTTAAGAACTGGGTGTAATAATATATACGAAATAAGCCCAAAATCACGTATTCGCCTTTCATAAAACAAAACATAAGGGTACTTGATGCAAGTAATCTTCTTCTCACGTTCACACAGGACTGCGTTTCACAGCATCATTTATAATTGATAAAACATCATTATAATAAAAATGGCACTCCACCACATGCAATAATGACATGCAATGATGACGTTTCATATCACCCCTGATCGTGACAGTTGTTTGTTTGATAAAATGTTGATATATTTATTCTTATTTTTTCTTCAAACTGAATTGTGAATAAAAATAGGAATGAATACGTGGGAGTTCAGAGTGTTAATTGACGCCCAATCCCCCCCCCCCCCCCCACCTCCTGACCTCTTTGAGCCTTGTAAAGTACTTACTTCAGTTTATAGCGCTAGTTTCAATATCCATGTCAAGAGTTAAGTCAGAGCACGTGCCAACTGGAACACTGTATAAAGAAGGTCGTACATATAAATATAGAGTTTCTAGCCTTCATGACCTGCAATGAGTTTCACTTCAATTTGATATAATATACATGTTTGTGCATTTGACCCTTTCAGCACGGGGACTGTCGTTATACGTAAGAATCTGACGTATAAAAGACGGTTCCCGTGCTAAAAGAATTACAATATTTATAATGGTCGCAGATCCATAACTTGAAAACATGGGTATTCAAACGAAGCAGAAAAAGCTAACTAATACATTTATGACGACTTCAAATTGAAAAAAAAACTTTTGTCTCCAAAATAACATGTCGAAAATGACTTTATATGACATGAAAATTGAAACTGTCCTTAAAGCTGAGACCGCCTTAAAGCTGAGAGCGTCCTTAAAGCGGAGCCCTTAAAGCTCAGATCATAAAGCAGAGATCTTAAAATTGAGTCCTTAAAGCTGAGCCCGTCATTAAAGCTGAGAGCGTCCTTAAAACGGAGACCATCCTTAAAGCTCAGGTCTTAAGCTGCGACCTTAAATCTGAGACCTTCCTTAAAGCTGATGCCGTCCTTAAAGCTGACACCTTAAAGTTGAGACCTTATAGATGAGACCACAAAGCTGAGTCCGTCCTTAAAGCTGAGACCTTCAAGCTGAGACCTTAAAGCTGAAACCTTAAAGCTGGGACTGTCCTCAAAGCTGAGAGCGTCTTTAAAGCTGACCTTAAAGCTGATATCTTCTGCTGAGAGCGTCCTTAAAACTGAGACCTTAAAGCTGAGTCCTTAAAGCTGAGTCCTTAAAGCTGTTACCATAAAGCTAAGACCTTAAATCTGAGACCTTTAAGCCGAGAGCGTCCTTAAAGCTGAGAACGTCTTTAAAGCTGAGATCGTCCTTAAAGCCGGGAGCGTCCTTAAAACTGAGAGCATCCTTAAAGCTGAGAGCATCCTTAAAGCTGAGAGCGTCCTTAAAGCTGAGACCTTAAAGTGAGACCTTGAAGCACGCTCGATCATGGAGTTTCCATTATATGTAATACATAATACCAAGAATATATATGGTTTATATATTCTTGATAATACTGATTCTTTACCAGTGGGCGAGAAAGAAAACGTAAATACCAGAGCGGAACGGGGGACGAACCTGCGATTCAGAATAGATATGAAGTGTGGTAATCGAAGTGTAGTAATCAAATAATGACACGAATATACACCACAATGCAGGCCAACATGCCCATGCAGTTCCAGAAATAAAATTATCTCAACCACCCAATGCCGTTTCAATGTTGGGGCAGCGTCGAAGACGGTGCGCCAACATTGAAACGGCATTGGGTGAATGACTTAATCGTTTTTAATCCGTTTTATTATGAATTATTACCCGATCAAATCAATGTTAGTGGGAACGAAATGTACGTTTAGACATCAAGATTTGCAAGTGTTTTGTCCCCAATTAAGCAAATGAGAGTACTTTTCACCCACTTAGATCCAGGAAGTCGTGGGTCGCGGTAGCGAGACGTACACATACTTCAAGTGGGAGAAAGTTTGAATTATTTAATTGAGCGTTGTAAGGGTTAAAGGACGGTATTCACTCTGCCGGGGCCAATTTCCGGCTGGACGTTTTTCGACGAATGCCCGTGGTAATAAAATATCACTGCATACTATACCCAACACTCACCGTAAGTAGGCTATATATAAAAAAAACACCATTAGAAATAAGTCTTAAGAGTAGGGCATATTCCCGGCTATGGGCTTCCTTCTGTCGCAATATTGCCATGATTATGCAAAAAAGCGACGTAAAGCAATATTCACTCACTATAAAGAAAATTGTCCAGACTGACACGAGAAATATCAATAAAACATTTCCCAATCTGCACCGTGTCCGTATAATAAACTGTTTTCTGCGTGCAGAGCTAATGTGAAGCGCAGGGGCGGATCCAAAATTAAAAAAAATTGGGGTCTGATGAAAATTTGGTTGGACTCCCAACGAAGAAATGTAAATTCGGGCGCCATACTGTTATTTTTACCCGCCACTGAAGCGTATGACTTTCCATGTTAACACTAGACGTCTACCCATTTCTTTTTTAATGTTGGGACAACGTTGCGGACGGTGCCCCAACAATAAACGAACACATGCAGTTAACCCTCTCGCCGTCAATCACGACTATAGCCGTTTAAAATAATTTTATTAGCCGATCTTGAGGATTGAAATGTGTCAGGTCATCAAGATTTGCAAATGTTTTTTTTTCATATTAAAACAAATATGAGTAATTTTCACTCTCTTGAAGTTGTGGCTCGCGGTAGCGAGACGCAAATTCAAGTGGGTGAAAATTTAAATATAGAATGACCTAACTTAGCGCTTTTAAGGTTAGTTGTGTTAACTCGGTGGAAACCAACATGAGACAATAAAACGTACTGGCATCATATATTCTGAAAATGAAGTCCAATCAATATACACATGCTGGTACAGTGTCGGTGTAATAATATCATAATAAGCATGGCAAAACACGCATAATCATGATAATGGAGGAGGCAACCATATTTTATACGAAAGAACGTAGATTCAATATATACAAACTAATTTCGAACCCTGATTGTATTTTAGTCTTGGTCACGTGTATATAGATAGGCCTACAGTAATATCAACAGTTTTAAAAATACAAACATAGGGCTAGTATATAAACATTTGGCTGTTATGCTATGAGACTGTTGCAGTCCGGAGATACAAAAAGGAAAAAATATACATGATTCTCGGCCCAACATAATGAGCACAAGCGACAATTTGGTCAACGACAAAAATTAACGCCAACAACTCTTTTTTTATAAATGTTGAATACACTTTTATAATTTTTAGAGTTATGCAACCACCGTAGCTTGATTAATATAACTGTATAAACATAAAATGTGACCCAGGAGGGTACTTAAAATAAAATGTGGACACCCGCCCCCAGCCCCCCCCCCCCGCCCCCCTCCCGGTTGTCTGTGAGCTTCGACCAGAACATCACGGACAACACAGTGTGTTCATCCAATGTCGGACCAGCGTTGTCGACTGTGTGCCAACAGTAAAGCAGCATTGGGTGAACGTTATGTTTGCTGGAATGTTTTGAATTCGCTTGTTGGGTCTTTGTTTTGTTTGCCATCCCAGCAAACACGAAACGTTAAGCCAATGTTGATACAAAGTTTGCCCATCGTCTTCGACGCTGGCCCAACATTATACCAACATTGGCTGAGCGTTTTTTGTTTGCTGGGATAGGATGTTGTCCACTATTATATGACTAATAGCGCTGTCCACTATTATCCCCTATGACTAATAGCGCTTTATGACCCACTCATTGACAAAATACACTGGCCACATGTTGGCCCATTATATTCGAAGTTAGTCCAACATTGAGCCGAAGATATGTACTGGACATAATATACCTACAATCTCATACCTACAATCTCTATGAGCAATATGAATCTACACGGTTGTTGTTTGAATGTTGGCCCACCGTCGGCGATGCTGGCCTAACGTTAATCCAATTTTGGGTCAATAGCTCATATTATCTGGGGATACATTCATGGTGTCTAATGTACTGGAACGGGCGGGGGCCCTGGGGTAGTGGTTAGCACCGCTGCCTTTCACGCCAGAGTCCGGGGTTCGGTTCCCGGTCTCGGCGGTTTGAAAGAAACAAAATTGTTTCTTCCCCATCCACGTGTGAAAGTTAGTATTGTGGGGAGCCTCCATGACCGAGAGGTAGCGTGCTCGGCCTCAGACCGCCAGGGCTCGAATTTCGAATCCTGTGTCTGGAGGACAGTGTCATCTCAATCATCTCACCATCCTCAGGAGGTTCTCCTGGCCCAGTTTAGCCTATATGTGCACAAAGGTGGCCTAAAGCCCGATTCATTTCATTTTTTAATGTACTGGAACATATTATTATAAAAGCAATGATTATCTGTGAGCAAGGTATCCATTACACTCCTGTCACCAGTATGTGTAATTCAGATATGTGTACCATGACACTCACTGACAAATCACTGTAGGTATGCATCTACATTGCTACAATGTTGTACCATCGCCTCCGACGTTGACCCAACATTGGCTCAATACTGTTTAAACATTGGGCTGACGCTTGCTCAACTTTAGCCCTTAAAGCGATAAAATATTTTCATATAAACATACACATGATACAGCAAAGGGATGTTTCACTATGAAATCATCAATCTTGTCTTATTTAGCTCTTTCTGTTTTTAGTTATTATTTTCAGTGTGGGGACCGACTTTTGACGTCAGAATCTGACGTCAAAAGTCAGTCACCGCACTGAAGAAAACGATACAATGTCGGCCTAACGTTGGGCCAGCGTCGCAGACGGTGGCCCAACGCTAAACCAACAGTGTATCTGTTTTTTTCGCAACGGTAAACATGGTAATTAATTTGTGATATCTGGCCAACAAACATGTACTTTGGCCGACCCGCTCCGTTTGCTTTGGCCCGATGTTGTGATTCCGTCTACGACGCTGGTCCAACAGTAATACAATGCCAAACCAACGTTTCATGTTTGCTGGGATGGAATCCAGCCACACGCACGAGACTCTGACCTAGTGTTGGGTTAATGTTGTACCAACTTTGAAAAAACGGTGGGCCAACATTAACCCAGCATTTGGCCAAAACTGTTAATAACATTTGGCACATTAACGGTTAATATAGAACACCAAATTCCAATAAAAACTAAACAGTCTAACATGATTTTTTATGACAACGACTTTTACTTGTTTACTGCTTTTTTATCTATGAAATATTTTTATTAAAATAAAAATCATTGACAATATTATATATATACATTTCTGATTTTAATTGCACGTTTCATTGTAGACAAAGTACCAATAAACCGTTATTAAAGATTGTCAGATGATAAAAATACCATGTTTTTAAATAGGGGCCCGTACTGTTCTATGGCCCCTTCATTATAGATGGATATCTATAAGGCAATCTATTATACTGTAAATATTTTATTTGTGGGTATATATAAATCTTTACATATATAGTGATGTGTTGAACCCTTTGCCCTCCCAGTCTTGTGATTTGTGGTTAATAATGTACAATATGAGATTGCCATTTAACCCTTTAAACCCCCACGATGCATTCAAGCATCATTTTGCATCTCTGAAGAATGCCTTATTTTTTCCTGAAACCTAGCGGTTTTAGAACGAAGATTTTCATGGAACTATTTGATAATAACAATTATTTTTTTCCATTTTTCAACTAATTCATGTCATTTTCATCCACTACAAGTCAAGAACTGCGACAGCAATTCACGGCTCGTGGTGGGTGAGGATTACAATGGTAAATTCAGGCTTGGAAGGGTTAAGCGCCAATCACGACTATAGTCATTTTTAATCTGTTTTGTTTGCCGACAAAATCACTGTTTTTGGGAATAAAATGACTGTTTAAAGATCAAGATTTGCAAATGTTTGGTCGCAAATGTGAAATCAGACATGTATACAAATGAGAAGTCAAATTAGTTAACATTTTTCGGGAAGAAAATAGCACTTCTTCACATGATACCTTCACATGATACCTTTTCTCGCTATTAAAGTTATCTTATTAAAATTTTCACACACTTGCAGTTGTGTCTCGCTACCGCGACCCACAATTTCAAGTGGGTGAAAATTACCGATATTTTTTTTCAGTAACAGTGTTTAATCTGATCACCCACAGATCGTCACGTGACACACTGTTTTCTGACAACGGACTTGACACTGAGTACTGATTTTACCCTTAAGGGTCATTGTGTCTCGTTGAAAGATACTAAACTAAAAGTCACTTTAAATTTGTCACTTTTGCGTTGCATGCTTTTCGCTAATTACTCACGCAATTTTCATCCGATTGGCATGAAATTTGGCAAGCATTATTTTCTAGTTTTACGGCAACTTCCCTGAAAATTTCAAGAAAAAATATTATGTAGTTTAAAAGTTAGACCATTTGACATGTAGTAATTTTGATTTATGACGCTCCTCTATAAACCCATTAATTTCATTCAGCTTTAATCTCGAAATTCTACTACATGTCAAATGGTCTAACTTTTGAAATACTGACTCAAATTTCACGAAATTTTCTGGGTAGGTGCCGGAATAGTTGCAAAGAGTTCTTGCAAACTTTCATGTAAATTAATCAAGAATTGAGTGAGAAATCGAAAAACACCCAACGCTGGTGAAAGTTGACTGCAACTATAACGCTATAGACATGATAGAAATTATTATAATATCATAATATCGGTCTATAGAAGTGATGATATTGAAGATACATCATATCACGATATAGAAGTTATTATAAGATTATGACGCTATTGAAGTTATGATAAGTTATATCATGTGAAATAAATATTTAACCAAGTGTTTCTTGTTTTTTTTCAGACTTTACAGTAAACAGAGATCAGTCATTGAGAAGGAATACGCACAGGTATGTTACCATGAAAATAATAAGTCACGTGGTATGTTACCATGGAAATAACACGTCACGTGATGCGAGGGCATACCCCAGCAGAAATGATGCATCAGATCATTTTTTTTTCAATGCTGGGCAAACGTCTGGGCATTGAAAAATAATTGAGACATGTTCTGTTAGCTGGACCTTCTCTAGAAAAACGTGTTTTATAATTCGGACGAGCAAAAGCAAAATGACATGTTAGCTGCTCCCATTTGCATGGTTGACATAATTACCGTGTGATGTTATAATCTGGAAATATATTGTATGTTTTTTAATAGTCAGTGAATAGATTTAAATGGATTAGCCCACCCTGTAGATTTAATCGTGGTTGTCACAAACCCAAACCTTGCCATCAAAACTCATTTTATTGTGAAAATATTAGACAGTGGTATTTTAGCAATAAAATATAAAAAGTGTTAAACGGTAAATGCATCAGGTAATTTCTTAATTTTCTACCACCATGACTAAAACTAGATGGTTGGCTAGTCCTTTTAACCCTAGAATATTTGAAAATTCCACTAATATATTTCCCTGTATCACCAAACCATTATTCTCTGGATAAATTTTGCCATGGACACAAATCTTAGACATGTGATTGGTCGAGAGATCAAGACGAGATGGTCCACCATCTCGACCATTCAAACACATAAGATATGTGTGAAAATTCAAATTGAATAATTTGGCGGTTAAAGGTTAGGGGGCCACCATTAGATTCCCAGGGGGGGGGCAGGAGTATTTTTGAAATAAATAATTTCGGGCGGACTCTGCGTGAAATAAATAATTTACTTCAAGAACTGTTCCATATAAACATGTAACAAAATGTGAATTTTTCAGCGCGCCGCGGAGCCCGGTTGAAATAAATAATTTGCCCGCGACAAATACTCCTGCCCCCCCCCCCCGCCTGGGAATCTAATGGTGGCCCCCTTATTTAACATTACCGCCGTAACTAGATGTCAAACTCAGAAGACGCAGCCTCGGCCACGCTGATATCATGAACATGGCTAGTTGTGTAAAAGTAGCCTAATACGCGACTATACAAAATCCACGTGCACACATGAGTGGATAATAATTTAAAAGGTTGCGATCACTTTCTGGGAGCGATCACTTCCTGAGATCTTGTGTTACATTTTAATATAAGGTTATTTCATGTTTCCACTGCATTGTTAAAGGGACTGGCCCAGGCTAAAATCATAAAAAAATCGGTGATTTTATTTTGGCTTCTTAATATGACCATATGATGTAAACATGTCCATAGACTAGAGCTGCAAAAGTTTTTTAATTTTTCTGCTGCGCATTCACCAGTTAGACTAGATATAGAGACGAAATTCCCGTATTTCTAATTTTTGACATGGTTGTCAATAATTACAAATCAGGAATTTCGTCTCTATATCTAGTCTAACTGGTGAATGCGCAGCAGAAAAATTAAAAAACTTTTGCAGCTCTAGTCTATGGACATGTTTACATCATATGGTCATATTAAGAAACCAAAATAAAATCAACTATTTTTTGATGATTTTAGCCTGGGCTAGTCCCTTTAAGTAGGCTACTGGCGGAGGGATCGCGCCATGATCTCTTCACACGAATGTATACTTTTAACATAAATTTACCGATACATTTAGCTATCAGCGGACAATCGTCGCACAGATAAACTCTGCATATAATATCGATTACACTAAACGTCAAAACTTCACAAATAAGTGATATTATTGACCATTGTGATATTATTATCCGTATTTTTGGGGCACTACTTTACAAACGACAATAATTTCGGACTCTGTATCGCACACAGACTCTGTTATTACAGACTATGGAGAACCCTCCGAATCGGCCCCACCCATGTTGAAAAACGTTGATTTCATTGGGTGAAATGAAGATAGTGCTCAATCTGTGTGGTCCACATAGTCCACGGCTTGATCAGCCCCTGCTGCTATTATAGTGCTCATTTCGCCCTCGGGGGCTATCTATCAGGGACTCCCTCCTCAATCCCACTTGACACAGAGCATCCCCTGAATGACGTCATTAGAGGGATCCCCGTGCCCTCTGTACATAGCCCAAGGTCACTGGACGAGGTCAAGCTCCCCGTGAGTGGCTGAACGCTGAATAGACTGGGGTTGAAATCCGCAGATTTTGTATCAAGTTCTCTCTCCACTGACACTTTATGTAGAGCCTTGGGTTACAAATACAATAGGGATTCTTCTGTCGTCCTTTTAACCCTGTTAACCTCCAGGTGTATAAAATTCACAATGAAAATTAACAGATGTATATACAAATACAAATATCCCTGCTTATCACGCATACAACCTTTTGTTTTTCTTCTAAACAAAAAAACTGAAAGACAAATGAGCAGGGAATTTGCTAGATGTGCATAATTATATGTCTCATTTCAAATTGTTTTCAGAAATGTAAAATGATGCTTTGGTGTATCATGAGGGCTTAAAGAGTTAAGACATATATCAAAAACGTTATTATTCTGACAGATTATACGATTTTTGTCAATTAAATTATATTTCAGAATGTGGTGCATTAAACCTCTCAGCGCGGGGACCGACTTTAGTATAACATTTATACAACGCCGGCCCAACGTCTTCGACGTTGGTCCAGCATTGTATAAATATTATACAAATGTTTTGTGTTTGCTGGGTAAAGACAGGGAAGTGTACTGAGCACACTTCCCTGGTAAAGACGATCCCCGCACTGGAAGAGCACAAAATGTAATGCCAGTAGACCCGTAACATAAGTATTCAAATGAATCGGAAAGACCTAAGGGGGCCACCATTAGATTCCCAGGGGGGGGGGGGGGCAGGAGTATTTTTGAAATAAATATTTTCGAGCGGACTCTGTGTGAAATAAATAATTTACTTCAAGAACTGTACCATATAAACATGTAACAAAATGTGAAATTTTCAGCGCGCCGCCGAGCCCGGTTGAAATAAATAATTTGCCCGCGACAAATACTCCTGCCCCCCCCCCCCCCCCCCCTGGGAATCTAATGGTGGCCCCCTAACTAAGACATTTATGGTTTATACAAAGATATATCAGCGTTGTAAGAGTTAAATCAGACATGGATGGTTAACCCTTCAAGTTCAGGTGTCTTATTTATTTACCACACGAAATATCTTAACAAAAACTAAATTGATAAGGCATCGCAATAACACGCTCTGAACTTAAATTGGATAAATTCAACTTTTATATTTTATAAAATCAATAATTTTATCAATCATCGCGCGGTGATAATTCCCACCAAATAAAAGAAATACTTCGGTGTTAAGGTGTTAAACCATGCCTTATTCGCAGGTAGCAGGAACCTCTAAGATAGGGAATCCCACGCGATTTGGTCAACATGTCTGTATTGCCGTGTTTTAGTTGGTTCAAACACTAGCGCATGCAGTGAACAAGATGCCCAGTCAAAATGATGGCATTATGCGACACTGGCCCAGCATCAGACCAGAACTGAATCAAAGTCTCGTCTTCACTGTGAAGCTCTCAGTCCACCGTTTTGGCTGGTCGCATGTTCTGTAACTTTTTTTTGTATTTTTTGGTGATTTTTACACTTTTTTCGAACCCACCTATCCGTTAGTTTTTTTTACACTGATTTTCAACCTTTTTCTACATTTTATTCTTCTCTTCGGACGGTTTTAATTAATTTTGACCTTGTTCCTTTTTGCTTAGAGGACACTTTTCTTAACGTCAAATAATCAAGTTCGGACCGACTGAAAGTAGCCACCTGGACAACCAGCAGACAATGTGCAGCACTACGCTGCCCTGACAAGTCAAGGTCATCGGTCAGACGCTGAAGGTCACACGGTCAATGTCACCCTAACCCATTCTAAGTGATGTATTAGTTCATTACGCGGTTGTTATTGATCAGGTTCACCAGAAATTAGACTGAAGTCTGACTCTGATTCTGTTTGACGGGCGATCGCCTAGCACCTTCTGAATGCCGGGGAAGGTTTCTCTTAACCCTTTCAGTACGTGGGCCGTTGCCACGACGGCCTAATTATATGAAGTCATACATTTGGGCCCAGTACTCTGAGGGGCATTACTGCCAGTAGGGAAAGGATTCTGGAACGACTTTAGACGTCGGAATCTGATGTCTATAGACGCCAGATTCTGTCGTCTAAAGTCGATCCCCGCACTGAAAACAAAAGAGTAAACTATTTCTAATGGCCGTAGACCCATAACATATGTATTCAAATAAAGCGGAAAGAGGTAACTAAGACATTTATGATGATTAGAAATTTCCATAGTTTATACAAAATATTTCAGGGTTGTGAGGGTTTATTGAAGCATATATCCCCGACATTGATTCAGCATTTAATACGAACGCGAGGCATTCGATTTGTTCTACCACTGTGGGCATTAAGCATGTTAAAGGGACTAACTCAGGCTAAAATCATCAAAAAACGGTGATTTTATTTTGGCTTAATAATATGACCATATGATGTAAACATTTCCATAGACTAGAACTGCAAAAGTTTTTTAATTGTTGTGCTGCGCATTTACCAATTAGGCTAGATATAGAGACGAAATTCCCGTATTTCTTATGTTTGACATGGTTGTCCAAAATGAGAAATCAGGGTATGGGCCTTTAAGCTATCATTGTGGTGATGTAGTGTTCAGCAATACATCTCACAATGAATATTTCTGGGTTGCCACGACACCTTTACCTAATAATAACCTGCTAAGTCACAATTTTTATAAAAAAAACTAAATTGTCAGGAAATTAAACTTTACTTTTAAAAAATGGAGGCGAACGCAGGAAAAGGTCAGTAATTTTAGTTTGAAAAACCCCCTGGATTGCACTAAACTTACCCCAAAATCTTGTTTTTGAAATTTTGTAGTAAACTGATATTTAATGTTGTCTCAGCGTCGTGGACGGTAGGGCAGCATTAAGCCAACGTTTAGGCGATGTCTGATGTTTGTAGTGATGTGTAATGCTGAGACTCGATAAGGTTAACTTTCTAAGCGCGAAGTAATTCTATTTAAATTTCCCCCCACTTCAAGTCGTGTCTCGCTACCGCGAGCCACAACTTCAAGTTGGTGAAAATTACTCATATTTGTTTTATTTGAAAGCAAATATTTGCAAAATTTGATGTTTAATCTCTAATTTCATTCCCAATAAAGATCAGCTAATAAGACGACTATTAAAAACGACTATAGTCGTGTTTAGTGTTCAACCCTTACAGCGCGGAGAAGTCGTCTGAAGTCGATCATCGCGCTGTAAGATTAAAAATGTCTATAATGATCGTAGACCCATAACATAGGTATTCAAATGAATCAGAAAGAGCTGACTAAGACATTTATGATGATTTTGAATAGAATAAAACACTTTGGTGTGTATGGTATATATAAAAAATATTTAGCGCTTCAAGGGTTAAAGGGTTAAGATGAACTCACGTAGGCCTACTCCTCTCACCGTATACTAGTATATACGTTTTCATGCACATTTGACATCAAATAAATGAGACTGAAATTATCCGGATATATTTGTATGTCAAGAGATTTTATCGATTTGCTTGTGAAACTGTGTAATAGTATGCAAAAGCACGATAATGACTGTAAATGTCAACAAAATCTGTTAAAAATCCATTATTACTCTACTTGGGGATCAGGGGAAACCTCTAAATGAGTTTCAATTTTGCAGTCTGGGAAATGTCAGGAAATTTGAGAAAACTGCCTCAAATCAGGGAATAGTCAGGGAATTTGATGAGCCCAAGATCTAAAGTTATAGTCTCACCACAACTCATCAAAATAGGGGAAATAGGTAGAGGTAGATCCAAATAGTTATACTGAAACTTTGAAATACATCAGGGAAAATCAGGTGATTTTGCTCTCCTGAAAGAGTGGGAACCCTGAATTTAAAAAAATTATTCAGCAACAGCTCATTTAATGCTGTTTACAATGTTGTTGTATCTCCCAGGTAAACAGCAGTAACTGCATATTTTTCAAGTTAAAGTAAACAGTTACTACTGTTTGCCTTTGTTGCACGTTCAGGACAAACAGCAGTAACTACTTACTTTTGAAGTCAATAGTTACAGCTATTTACCTGAGCACAGCAGCACTGTGGTCAACACGTATTCCCGTGGTCAAGACTCCCGCAGCTATATTTAGCCGGGAGTAAATGAAAACGGCAAACATTCTGGGCACTTGATGAGTTCATGACCTTGGTGAGGTTATACAGCTTCCTGGGGTTTCTCTATTTGTCAACTGGCACCCTTGTCGCTCCCTTGTCCGCACATGGTATACTTTAACCCTTTCAGTGCGGGGACCGACTTTAGACGTCAGAATCTAACGTCTATAGTCCCCGCACTGAAGGAGCAAAATATTTATAATGGCGGTAGACCCATAACATTATACATAGGTATTCAAATAAAGCAGAAAGAGCTAGCTGAGACATTTATGATGACTAAAAAACAAAATAACCATTTGGGCTTCATGGTTTATACAAAAAAGTATTTCAGAGTTGTAAGGTTTAAATCTTGGTATGATCCTTTAATTAAAATAAGGACTTTTTACAGCTTTTATTCATATATTGCATTTGGATATTTAATGAAAATCAGGTTATTTTCATTCAATTTGAAAACAAATACTCATTTTGAGGTGAGAATTGCGGCATTAACTCACACTTCTTCAACATGCGTGAAAATGAAACTAAAACCTGAGTGTGAGGGGGTCTTAGAGATATTTTTTACTGTTTTATATCAGATTTTTTTAAATATGAATATAATAGAGGAGGACTCAAAAAATTTGACTATTACTGCTAAAATAAAACTTGCTAATTTCCATAATATTAAATTATTTATTTGTTTTCAAGTAAATCTCACGTACACTGATATTGTCGCAGCACACCTTTCTACCAATGTTGTTTAAATGTTGTGCCATCGTATTTCATGCTGGACCGATGTTAAATCAACACACCAGTAAATGACAATGCAGAGTTTCCAACAGAACAAAATTGAAAATATCAACGAGTGAAAATTATAGGCTGGATATAGTTGCTGTAAGGTGGATTGACTTATGCTTAGTCGGATCCAGTTAGATTTCGGAATTAATCGAAGTATTACGGTTTCAATATATATTTATTAGTACTTAAAGGGTTGAATAGAGAATACATACACTCTATTTAATCCTGTCTTTATATATGGGCAGGTAATAGCCAGGGGTGATATCTAGTATAAATACACGCTGCCTTAACATGCTTAGCTCTACAAATAATGGTCAGTATGAATGAATAGGCTTAGGTTACTATTGTGTACTAGTAGGCTAAACTGGACCGGTCTACTGCTCCCGAAACCAATGCAAACGAATTCATTTAATCAAGGTATCAGCTGGTCTGATTGAATTGGAGAAATATAGGATAAGTTGGTAATATATCGTATCTTTGGAGATGAAAAGGTGCCACTTTGTAAAGTGCCTGGGAGATACACCGTTTGCTCTCCAAGGAGCGAGATACCGTGGAAATTCCAGAATCATTCAGATATATTGACAAACATAATCATAATAGATATACATATTATCGTTATCGGTTGTCAGCCTTTTCGCTTCGTGTGCAATGGAAAAAGGTTTGTTTGTCCGGTTTATTCTTGAATTGACCATTAACACTTTCAGCGCGGGGACCCACTTTAGACGTCATAATCTGACGTCTATCAGTCTACAGACCTATGAATGGTAATATTTTTAGATTAACTCGTTCACTCCCGTGCCTATGCGACAGCGAGAATTATCCTTTTCCGTGCGGGTACCGACTTGGGACATCAGAATCTGACGGGTTTTTTTAAAATTGAAAAAAAACTGTTCGTTTTTGTTTTATATAAAAATATTTCATCGCTTTACCGGTTAAATTATT
Source organism: Flabesymbios commensalis (assembly GCA_964017125.1). Classification (NCBI taxonomy): domain Eukaryota; kingdom Metazoa; phylum Annelida; class Polychaeta; order Terebellida; family Flabelligeridae; genus Flabesymbios; species Flabesymbios commensalis. Next base: position 73,386,374 of record OZ024913.1, on the reverse strand, counting down.
TGAGGTCACGATATTGCATGCTGTCAACTGAACATTACATCAACCAAGTGACACAAGGCCTCTTTATGCTGCATTCTTTTACCTCTGCTGTCGTGATATTACCATGATTGTGGAGAAAACGACGTAAATCAATATTCACTCGGTATACAACCTCCTTGCTCATACATCACTCACTCACTCGCATGCTTGATACAGGGGATTACCGGTGAGACGAATACGTTGCGACAGCGCTGAGCAAGCATCGAGCGTTGGGTCAACGTTGACGTGGACTTTGTAACCTTCTATCTGTCGTCGAGTGATAGATATATAATAGGTGTGGCTCGGCTTAGCTGAACATACAGCTCATTCAAATCAAGGTTCTTCAAACTCAGCCTATTTAAATCTCACTATCTTCAAACTTTGAAACAATGTTGTTTTAATGTTAAAGGGACCATTCCAGGTCTAAAATCATCAAAAAATCGGTGATTTTATTTTGGCTTTTTAATATGACCATATGATGTAAACATGTCCATAGACTAGAACTGCAAAAGTTTTTAATTTTTGTACTGCGCATTCACCAGTTAAGCTAGATATAGAGACGAACTTCTTGATTTCTAATTATTGACAACCATGTCAAAAATAAGAAATACGGGAATTTCGTCTCTATATCTAGCCTAACTGGTAAGTGCGCAGCACAAATATTAAAAAACTTTTGCAGTTCTAGTCTATGGACATGTTTACATCATATGGTCATATTAAGAAGCCAAAATAAAATCACCGATTTTAGACCTGGGCATGTCCCCCTTTAAGACAACATCGGTTCATCTTATGGATACTAACCTTTTAAATTACCCACATGTGTTAGAAATATATTTACTCTTACAGTGCGGGTATCGACTTTAGACGACAGAATCTGACGTCTACAGACGTCAGATTCTGTCGACTAAAGTTGATCCCTGCGCTGTAAGAGTAAAGTAGTCAATGTATACGTTCAGTAAATTAGTTATATTATAACCCAATCGACTATGACTTAAAATGCCTAATGGAAAGTGCAGATAAAGAAGAAAGACGTGTAGTTGTCATAAAGACACACCAATATATATGTAATATATGTAATATATTCCTTGTTCAATTTCGTTATTTAATCATTCAAAAGATGACGGCTTTCTTATCATCATGACCAAGTATTGCTGGTCCCTCACTGTGATGATGGCTCAACATTAAAGCGCTGAAATAGTTTTATATGAACCAAAAGACGAAAGGGTATTGTCAATTTAAAATCATCAAAATGTCTCACTCAGCTCTTTCTGCTTCTGTTGAATACCTATAGATGCTATTTCCTGTTGAATATATGTTATGTGTATACGGCCGCCGTATTATATAATATATATAATATTTATAATCGCCGTATTACGGCGTTTATAAATATTATATATATTATAAATATTATAGGATCGCCTATAAACTTCAGAATTTGACGTCTATAAAGTAGACGTCAGATTCTGACGTCTCCCCGCACTTGGAGGGCTAAACGTTTTGACGGGATCATTGGAGTTAAAAAAAACAAAGACGTGTTTAATTAACAACAACTGTGTTTATTGTTGACATTAAATATAAAGACATCCATTCAGAAATATATCCATAAATTTATGCGAAAGTATGAAAATCAGTCCGTTTACATCGAAGTGTGGATACGTCTATTAGCATAACATGTTTATTATAACTATACATAGCATTACCTATACACACGCTTACGTAGTTGTTTTTTAATAAGGTTTAATGTAAACTTGCCCCGTTCAGTTGTACAATCTCTTTGCATTTAGTTTAATGTAGGCCTATGTATATTTACATTTAATATGTCTGAGCGTGTTACTTTACAAAGTCTATATAATATATACCCTAACATATGTCTACTTACACTATGTTTATTATATATCTATTCTTGACACTTTAATTTCTAACGACTATTTAGATGCATCCGTTAACCCTTTATATACTATTACCATCTATAATCATGATAATAGTTGTATACATATATTTATATTCACACTTTAGATAATCGTGTTTTATTAGCCGATCAAATCACCGGTCTTGGTAATAAAATGTGTGTCTACACATCAACATTTGAAAATGTTTGGTATCAAATTATACAGATCTGAGTAATTTTCACCCACTTGAAGTTGTGGATCGCGGTAGCGAGACACAACTCCAAGTGGGTGAAAATTGAAATTAAATAACATAGCGGGCAAAGGGTTAAATAACGTGGTTCAACCCTTTAAGTCCCCCCGTCTCATTTATGGAGCGCGTGACATATTTTGAAATAAATTTAATTAAATAAATTGGAGTTATCCGTCTCCGAGACCCAAATCATAAAATAAAATTCTGAAAATTTGAGGTGGGAATTGTGACACCCTCAAGACGAATGAGAATTTAAAAAAATACCTGGGTGTTAAGAAGAATAAATGCGAGACATGTAACAAAACTGATAACTTAGCAAAATGACAGGTTGGTGAATGTTTAATCTAAAATTAAAATAACGATGATGACATTCAATAAACATTAATAATATAAATAAACCTAGTACATAATGCATTTTTTGCCACTTCCGTTTCTGTATATAATTAGCTGATCTTAAAACTACTTAATATCTAGTTTGATGAATTATTCTTCTATATTTCCACTTTCATGTCTAGTTTGGTGATTTTCATAGTGAGTTCTTTGCCTTCTGTGACAAGTGGATAGTTGAATACAAACACATGATGTACTTCATGCTGGTCTTCACCAGAGACATACAATCTGTTATGGTTAGTGTCTAGATAGAGGATGAATGGTGATGGCACGTCTAGTATCTTCACCACATCTCCTGTCCTCCTCAGCAGCAGCACCTGATCTTGATAGCCGTCAGCAATCAGGACACCTCTGTGAGGGTCAGTGATAACGTCACGTGGCCAACCCAGCTCCACTCCTTGTATGTCACCCTTATAGCGTGTCGTCACCTCTCCTTCATCATCAATTATCACAACCTGGTCATTATTAAAGTCACTGACGACATACTGGTCACCGTCACCATGACGTGCTACCCACATCGGATTAACGTCATCAGGCAGATTGATGACATCTAGTGTCTGACCGTCATGTGTGTAGCGGTGAATCGTGCTGTTGTCACAATCAGAAACCATCAGATCACCTTTATCGCTATATAATCCCCACGGACTATAATCCAGCTGTTGTGTGTGGTGGTGATCCATGGTAACATCGTCGATGATTCTGATCCAGATGAGGGAATTAATTGTGTAGTCGCTGACGACCAGCATCGCAGTGTTTCCATCATTCATCAAACACATTCCATGAATATCAGCCTCTTCTCCACCTTTATGTTCATACTGGTGACTGAGTGAACCATCAGGTGCATAACAGTACACGATTATACCTGTACCATGTACAACATAAATACGCTGATTGTACACCACCAGACCCCATACTTTACCTTTATCCTGATCGTGTAAGCGGATCCTACTCACCTCCTTCACCTCTACATTTTTATCTGTTTCTACAGAACCAGAACCTGTCACCTCCTTATTAATCTCCACATTTTCTGTCACCATAGATTTCACCATATCTACTCGCGCCTGATGACGTAACCCGGATTTATTCGTCCTCTCTATTTGACTTGTCCACATTATACCTGGTAATTCGTTATTTAGGTGAATCTTTATATCTCGGTGTATGGAGTCGGTAACAGTCACATAATCATAAGGACTATTCTTCTCATTCAGCTTAACTTGACAAGACTTCAGGCTCTCTAGACTGGCCAGTGTCATGGACTGGCTGTCTAGAGTGACATCACCCGTCTTATTCACACGTCTGCGGGCAGCTTGGAGTTGTGATAACATTAGATTTTCTTCTTTATTCAGCTGATCATGTATAATTTTAAAGGCAGACTTCACATTTTTACAGGCATCATCAATATCAGCCTCGGCCTGCTTCATTTGGCTCGTGGTTTTATCCATAGCATGCTTTATTACTTTAATTAGTCCGTCCGTGTCCTCAAAGATCTGTTCTAGCTTGGTCTTACATACTTCTGCCTGTTGATCAAGATCACAACAATCATGACTTCGATGGTTACCATGGGAACAAGTAGTACATATAGGTATATTACATGTAGAGCAGTACAGGTCCATGAACTGATGTTTGTGACGGTGACATGGTGGGTAAGGTGGTACCTTAGACTTGGTGAATGCCTCACCTTCACTCGCTGTAATAACTTGGTGAGATTTTGTGACTCTGATACTCTGGTGGTCATCATAACATTGCTGACAGAGAAATCCACATAACTTACAGTATTTCAGACCAGGTTGACCACAATCCTCTGTCGAACAGACAACTTCTCTATGTTTCTGTGGTTTATCCTCCCTTGCTCCATCTTCTGCCATAACTACTTCTTTCAACTCATTCATAAAGAAAAACTTGGGTAAATTATACACACCACCTTGATATAATGCAGTCACCTGTCTACACTGTGGACAGGGCAGAGAATTCCCATGGTTCCCCTTCTCATGATAATCTTTGAGACACTTGTAACAATAGATGTGTCGGCAGGAGAGTATCCTAGGATCATGTTGTTCATTCATACAAATAGGACACTCTATTAACTGTAATAATCTCTGCTGTCTATCCGGCATACCTGATGCTGTCGCCATGTTATAATTGATTACATTTATAAAGTATAAGTCTCTGTTTTCGTGTAATTTTCTTGGTATTTACCAGACGTGTGCTGACTGCTCAGTGTGCTCAGTGATCTGGTGTTACAGTTGCCTGCCTGACACACCGACCTATACACATCATGCTGGAGATAGTGGTCTTTGTACCGTGACTCTGCACAATGTGGAGTGTTTACTTGGTTACAGCATACGTCACAATAGACAGGTGTCTGTACCAGTAAACACAAGAACTTGACTCACTGTTGTTAGCTCCCGCCGTCACCGTAGGTGAGCGAAGGGAGCTATGGATTCTACCTCCGTTTTTTTTTGGCCTCTTCTTTTGCCTATAACTTTGTGAGAAAATAAGCTAGGATAACAATTTTTGGTATGTGGGTTACTTCCAGGTGGCTAATGGACGGGTTAAAATATTTTTAATCTGAATTCAATACGCAAGGTTGCAGAGGGGAAAATGATGATGTGACGGCGTTGGGCCGTTGGGCCGTTGGGCCGTTGGGCCGTTGGGCCGTTGGGCCGTCCGTAAACAATTCGTTTCCGGAGCATATCTCTGAAAGTACTTGTCCGATTGTCTTCAAATTTTACACACAACACCCCTAGGGGGTCTAGTTGTGCCTTTTGGGGTATTTGAACTTTGACCTACTTCTGGTTCAGAACTATGACCTATTTAGACGTTTTGACGCGCACTTCGTTTCCGGAGCAGATCTCGAAAAGTACCGGGCCGATGACAGTCATATTGCACATACATGTTCTCTAAGGTCCCTAGTTGTGCCTTTTCAGGTTTTTGGACCTTGACCTTGAAGTTGACCCAGCACTTTGACCTAATTTATAACATCGGTAAATCCGACTGAAAGATTTTGCGGAATATCATGAAAACCGCTCAAGATAGCTACACCATTATTATAAAACAAATTGTGAGGTTTCAGGAGAGGATGCATCTTGAAAAATTTCAAGTCGATAAAATTAAAAATGGCCGCCTATCGGCCATTATTCACCTCGACAGGCCTGATATTGCGGAATATCATGAAAACCGCTCAAGATAGCTACACCATTAATATCAAATAAATTGTAAGGTTTCAGGAGAGGATGCATCCTGAAAAAATTGAAGTTGATAAAATTCAAAATGGCCGCCTATCAGCCATTATTCACCTCGACAGGCCTGATATTGTGGAATATCATGAAAACCGCTCAAGATATCTACACCATTACTATAAAACAAATTGTAAAGCTTCAGGAGAGGATGTATTTTGAAAAAAATCATTTTGTCAAAGTTCAAAATGGCCGCCAATCAGCCATTATTCACTTTCACATGGCCGTTATTTGGTAAACCGTGCTAGATGGCTAGACCATTACTATAAAACAAAATGTGTGATTTCAGGAGAGGATGCATCTTGGAAAAATTTGACTCGATAAAATTCAAAATGGCCGCTTATCGGCCATTATTCACTTTCACATGGCCGTTATTTGGTCAACCGTGCTAGATGGCTAGACCATTACTGTAAAACGAAATGTGAGATTTCAGATGAGGATGCATCTTGAAAAAAATTGACTTGATCAAATTTAAAATGGCCGCCTTTTCGGCCATTATTCATTTTCACATGGCTGATATTTGGTAAACCGTGCTAGATGGCTAGACCATTACCTGATTACTATAAAACAAAGTGTGAGTTTTCGGTGGAGGATGCACCCTGAAAATTTTAAACTTACGAATTCAAAATGGCTGACAATCAGCATTATTTACCTCGATAGGCCTGATATCAGGTAAACCGTGCTAGATAGCTAGACCATTACTATAAAACAAAATGTGACGTTTCGAGAGAGGATGCCTTTTAAAAACTTTCGACTCAATCGAATTCAAAATGGCCGCCTATCGGCCACTATTTACTTGCACATTGCTGATATTTGGTAAACCGTGTTAGATAGCTGGACCAATACTATAAAACAAAATGTGAGATTACAAGAGAGGATGCATCTTGAAAAAAATTGCCTAGATCAAATTCAAAATGGCCGCCTATCGGCCATTATTCACTTTCGCATAGCCGGTTTTTAGTAACCGTACTAGATGGCTAGACCATTACTATAAAACAAAATGTGAGATTTCAGGAGAGGATGCATCTTGAAAAATTTTGACTTGATCAAATTCAAAATGGCCTCCTATCGGCCATTATTCACTTTCACATGGGCGATATTTGGTAAACCGTGCTAGATGGCTAGACCATTACTATAGAATGAAATGTGAGATTTCAGCTGAGGATGCATCTTGGAAAATTTTGACTTGATCAAATTCAAAATGGCCGCCTTTAGGCCATTATTCACTTTCACATGGCCGATATTTGGTAAACCGTGCTAGATAGCTAGACGATTACTATAGAATGAAATGTGAGATTTCAGCTGAGGATGCATCTTGAAAAATTCTGACTCGTTCAAATTCAAAATGGCCCCCTATCGGCCATTATTTACTTTCACATGCCCAATATTTTGCAAACTGTGTTAGATGTTAGTCCATTACTATAAAACAAAATTTGAGGTTTCGGGGGAGGATGCACCCTAAGTTTTTGACTAATTTATATCGAATTCAAAATGACCGTAAATCAGCTATTAGTTACCTCGATTGGCCTGATATAGGGTAAACCGTGCCAGATAGGTAGACCATTACTGGGATACTGATTAGGATCATTAATTTCAATGGAGGTTTGCAATCTCTGACAGACTGTCTAGTTCTTATCCCACTCTTAGACTGGGCTTCTTAGACCTAGTTGTCTTGCGTCTTGTTGACCTAGCCTAGGACTACATTAAAAACCCTACACAAAATTGCTTAAATCAAATTCTAATTCGTCGCGGGAGCTCCTGGACTTATGTAGTCTTGTTTGGCCTTGTTTTAATAGTGAGTATCGCAAAATATATAGCAACATTTATTTATAGAGGCGCCTATGGAAAAGCGCACACACCAGCGACCACACGACGCTGAACCCTGTTGGTTTAATCTGGAGCCACTGCCAATATACGACGCTGGGTCCGTATTCTCGTACAAGTTACGATATATCGTAGGCTTCTGATTGGTCGAGATGGCACTGGCCCAACATCAAGCCGGGTCAACGTTACCTGTTCAATTAGCGAATCAGAGCGCACCTGTAATCAGCGGTGCACATCAAAGTGCATGTGCAATGTCACCTGTTGAACACTGGCAATCTCAGACAAAAATTTGACTTTTGATGTTATATGTAGCAGATTAAATTGATGGCAAATAATTATTATATTATAACACTTCGAAAATTATGCAATTGCAATTTCTGTGTTTAGCCATTTAACCCTTGCAAGCCTGAATTTACCATTGACATCTTCATCCACTACAAGCCGCGAATTGCTGTCGCAATTCGCGACTTGCAGTGGCTGAAGATGATTTGATGTGGTTTAAAAATTAAAGAAACTTGCCATGTATTGGTAAACCAGTTTCATGGAAATTTTTGTTCTGAAACCCTTGGTTGTAGGAAAATCAAGTCTGTTTTCAGGGATGTAAAATGCTTTAATGCATCGTGAAGGTTTAAAGGGTAGCCTGAATTTGTCATTGAAATCTTCATCCACAACAATTCTCGTCTTGTAGTAGCTAAAGGCATCTTGCAGTCTTCAGAGATATTTGTCTTAGTGAAGAAACAAGTCTGCCGTTGTCAACCAATGCTGGGTCAATGGTGGGCCAGCGTCGCAGACAGTGGCCCTGCATTGAGCCAGCATTTAAGTCTGCAGCTGTCAGGATGGATAAAAATGATTTGATGACAACCTTGAAAAATCACAAATATGGCTAATATAAATTAATAGTTTAATGAAAATATACGATCTAAGCACTTTGTAGGAAATTAAGTCAGTTTCCAGTGATGAAAACTCATAGAGGCATCATGGTGTTTAATGGTCAACCAACGTTGGCTCAATGTTGAACAATTGTCTCTATTGTTTTCTCTCGTTATACACAGCAAGCACGAGACGCTTTCTTAATGTTGTATCAATATTGAGCCAGCGTTGCAGACAGTGGGCCACCATTGTACCGGCATTGGGACAACGTCTCGTATTTGTTGGGATATCTTGTCATTTCAGTATCAAACGTTGTGTTTGGTCAGCGTTGCCTCAATGCTGGGCAGAACGTCTGCGACGCTGACCCAACATTGAGCAAATGCTAATGCTGCGTTTTTCCCTATCCCAGCAAATACAATATGTTAACAAAATGTCGTTCCAATGCCGTACCACCGTCTACGGCACTGGCCCAACATTAAAACAACATTGGTTCAATGTCTCGTGTTTGCCGTGTTTCTTTGCAGTCAACAAATGCGACGCTGGCCCAACATTATACCAACCTTGACTGAATTGTGTTGTTCGACAGTCCCGCCCTGTCAGTGTGTGTACTCTTGATCAATAACAATCATGGATTTAACATGTCCTTAACACACGGCGCGTTCACAGACACCCCTCAAATACCCCCAGGCTGCTCGTTCTACGGATTTTTTTCGGATTTTTGTCATGTTGCAATTCCTAAGGACGGATTTTCTTGTCATTACTACGGAATTTTCGCAATTTATTCAGTCAATTTGCAACAAATTTGAATCACTTTTTCCAAGAACTTTCTACTTCGAAGACATTGTAAAATATTAGAAGCTTGACCATTTGGCATGGATGTAATTACATTTGATTGGTCAATTCTCAATCCATGCAATTTATCAAGCACTTTTTGTCAGTATTACGGTGATTAACAAGAATTTCGGAACATTAGAGTATTTCAAAAGTTAGACCTTTTGAGATGTACTGGAATTTCGAGATTAAAACTGAATGGGTTCCAATAAAACTTGAATCGGAATTTTTCTTGAGAAATCAGCCAAAGAATGCAACGCGAAAGTGTCAGATTTAATGTGACTTTTTACGATAGTCGCGATTAACGGTTTAGGCGTTAACACACGGCCAGTTCACAGAAGCTCCCCTCCGCCCCCCCCCCCCCCCCAAGGCGTTCCTCGGCAGCTCATCTGGGGACTCTCATCCTCTTATGCCAGGTTCGAATCTACCCTGATGACATCGCAAGACTCTGACACAGTGACCTCCATTTTTAAATGTAATAGTTCCAATACGATAACAAGTTTACGCCTGCTGAAAATGGCCTAGTTTTCACAGGCACTTGAAATATTCGTCTCAATTTCTTAGCATCCGAGTTTTTTGGTGGGCAGCGCGAACGTCGTTTTTACACAGCTGGCTGTGTAAACAAAATGGCGGTCAGTGTGACTGAGCCTCGCGCAGTAAATGAGTTAGGCGGCCCAGTCATACCGGGTAGTTCGAATCCCGATTGGGTCTGATGTTGGTCAAGCGAGAATGAAGTAATTATGATTCTAAGATCATCATCAATTTTTGCGTTGTAATCATTCAGTTCGCGTTGTGTATCGTCTAGTTTAATTGAATACTTAGAACAATAATCATCATTTTTTGACCCTTAAAGCGCTGAAATATTTGCATATAAACCAAAGGTTTTTTCCAATTTGAAGTCATAATGAATGTTTTAGTTAGCTCTCTCCGCTTCTTTTGAATACTTGTGTCATGGGTCTACGGCCATTATATATATGACGTCCACAGTCTTTCACCGGGCTGATAAGGTTAATTTTCACTGTTACATCCAACTGCACCGGACTAAATGAGTCTAAAAATCTCATCTTAAAAGAGTCATCTAAAAATGATACGGTATATCACTGTGGACTGACTGATCAAACAAACCTCCACAGAACTGTCACAGATAACACATGAAGAATGGAACGCTATTATTACCCTTTCCTTCCCAGTGGAAGACACACATCTTTCAAATCAACCAGTATTTCCAAGGGGGCCACCATTCAATTTCCAGGGGCGGGGGGGGGAGGGGGTGGAGTTTTTGTCGCGCAAATGATTTATTTCGAACCGGCTCGGCATATATAGAACAGTTATTTATTTCACGCAGGGTCCAACAGAAATTATTTATAAAAAAAAAACTCCAGCCCCCACCCCCTCCTGGAGATTGAATGGTGGCCCCCTAGTACTATTATCTCCAGTGCAAGATATTAGCTAATTTTTATTCAACTCTCTGACCGGTTTTCTAATCATCTGGCATTGAACTGTCCTAAAAAATCCATTGACAAATAGAGAGCTTAAAGCTTACTTTGATTATAACGTTCCCTCTATAAACCTATATTCATGGCTGTTATCTGTATCCTAAAAATGCTTGCAAATCGGATGAGACTTGACTGAGAAAGCGGAGGAGAAAGCATGTGAATCCTGCTTTAGATAACATCAAGAGGGGACATCGCGCACTTCAAAACATCTCTCCTCATCTCTGACCCCATGTGTCAATTACACTGGGATTGTTGTGATCTTGACCTCGGGGATAGCAGTGATCGTTGTACCTCTACTGGTTTAATGGTGGGCCAGCATCGCAGACGGTGGCCCAACATTGAACCAGTAGAGGGACAAAGTCTCGTGTATTTCGGGCTGGGAGATAATAACAAATCTCCCAGACAGACAAACATCCATGTTATAATAACAATCCCCCATGGCAGGCACACTTCCCTGTCACAGACGCTAGAGTCACTGATGAATGGATAAGGGTACAGTGTCTATCATGTCTATTGTTGGGGAAGAGAAACATTGATTGTGTGCACGTACAGGACTGGCTGCTTCTCACTCACTCACTCACTCACTCACTCACTCACTCACTCACTCACTCACTCACTCACTCACTCACTCACTCACTCACTCACTCACTCACTCACTCACTCACTCACTCACTCACTCACTCACTCACTCACTCACTCACTCACTCATTCACTCACTCACTCACTCACTCACTCACTCACTCACTCACTCACTGAAGTCATTGTTACTAATTTCAGTCATGCTTTAGCCACCTTTTTTTATTGTAGGTTTTCTCATGGCTGTCATAAATTCAGAATTTGCCAGATGCATCAACATTTAATTAATTTCACCTTCTATTGCCAAAATATTTCACCAACCGTTAATGCATCTGACAATTTGTAAATGTCTTAATTAGCTCTTTCTGCTCTTTCTCATTTGAATACCTATGTTATGGGTCTACGGCCATTATAAATTGTAAATTATTTCAGCGCAGGGAACGACATGTCGACCCTGCGCTGAGAGGGTTCACACTCTTTTGCTGCTGTTTTTCACCCCTTATCTTAGTTCCACATCTTCCCTGGAGCAAGGCTATAGTCTTCTCTATCTTGTAGAAGCCTAGGCTTACTGTAGGGTAAATGTGGTTCCACGACAACCATATGAACGGGAATAGACACCTGCTCTGAGAATCAACATGACAATAAACATGGTGAAGGTTTCCTGTTGCTAGATGCACAAAGCGATGTGAAGTCACTTTCACTTCAGTTAACAGGGTTGAAATACACCCGTGACGTCAGTCTATTGTAAAAACAGTAGTTTCGGATCTACGCGTCTACTGTTATCAAGGGTTTAGGTCTAACTATGAAACTGCATGTCTAATATTTCATGGCTTAGCAATACTGACAAATGAAATCGAGGTTTTGTATATCAAATCTTGTAAAACCTGCACACTTTCTATGTATTTAAAGTCGAAGAATGAACTCAATTACAATAGACTCGTAGATCCACGAATTTCGTTCGTTGTTCTCGACTTAAATTATTATTTTGTCGCGAGCAGGATTTAAACCTCGGAGATCTCGCGCTGTGACCATATCTCTGATCATAGATCAACTATCTCAGCCTGAATACAAGGCGTGGGCCTACACAGTCTGGTCCCGTATTCTCGTACAAGTTACGATATATCGTAGGCTTCTGATTGGTCGAGATGGCCATCTCGACCAATCAGAAGCCTACGATATATCGTAACTTGTACGAGAATACGGGCCCTGGTCGGAAGGATCTCGTCCTCCCCTATCTTTCGGGTTAGAACGCAACACGTATCTCAAACGTAAGATACTCGCATCAACACAAATGGTCGAAATATCCGAAAAAAAATCGGGAGGTGTTTTAAAAATACTCTCACACGATAAATAACTGATAGAATGGTTAAAAATCAGCTGAGTGGATGCATAAATGGTCACTAAGTTAGGTTAACCCAATTAAAATGTTTTTTGAGGGCGTTAACAAATCGATCGCGTGTCACCGGCGAAACTCCATCATACGGTTTAGATATGGAATGCTTCCTATCCCATAACACGTTGTGGAGGGTGGCGTTTGCTAACTGCACACAGTCACTCCACGTGGGAAAACATCCACTTCATAATGACCGTGGTGACAGAAAAATGACTGTGCAGGGAAACCACTGGGCAAGCAAAAAATGCGTTCACCCAATGTTTTTTTAATGTTGGGCCTCCGTCTACAACGTCTGCCAAAAAATAAAGCCAAATCGGGTGAGCAAATCGTCCTCTGTGGGTTGCCCTCTCCCAGAAAACACGAGCCGTTGATTCAAGGACTTTGTAATGCTGGTCCGGCGTCTACGACGTTGGCCCAACATTTTAATGCATTCAGTTTCTGGTCTTTGGCTTGTAAAGGGCGGGAGCCCTAGGGTAGTGGTTAACACCCTGCCTTTCACGCTAGAGTTCGGGGTTCGTTTCCCGGTCTCGGCGGTTTGAAACCACATCCACTCGTAAAACTCAGTATTGTGGGGAACCTCCGTGCCCGAGAGGTATCGTGCTCGACCTCAGACCGCCAGAGCTCGAATTTTGAATCCTGTGTCTGGAGGGCAGTGTCATCTCACCATCCTCAGGAGGTTTTCTTGGCCCGGTTTAGCCAAAATGTGCACAAAAGTGGCCTAAAGCCCGATTCATTTCATTTCTTTGGCTTGTAAAGCAGACAGATGTTTTATAAACGAGATAAAAATAATTCCCGACTTACTAGTATTTGTCATACATATATATATCGTCAATTTGATATCAACCCTTACAGTGCGGGGATCGACTTTAGTCCCTTTAATATCAACGTGACGATATAGGGCCTATACCATCCAAAGCGTCGTCGTCTGGGAGTCGTTGAGACGGATAGTGACAGAGACACAGTAGTATCAGTCCTCTGAGATCAGAGTGAGGCTCTGGCCATGAGGAACCCAGAAACCACGTGACGCTGTTGTTTTGTATAGATGAACTGAGATTACAGATTAAAAAATACAGAGGGGGAGTAAATATACTAGTTTTTAATGACGAGTAACCGTCATCGATGGTTGCCCATCAATGAAACTGACCCATCATTAAAACAGCATTTGTCTAACCCATTAGGTACAGTAGTTTAACCGATGTTTTTTAATGTTGTATGGGCCAGCTTCGTAGACGTTTTGTAGCCTATGCATCAGATATTTTAAAGCTAGGTAGCCCCAGCAAAAAAAAGCTAAAAATCCCCAGTTTTTCCATGATACTATATTCCTTGTGTGTCATTGTGTATCAGATATGTTTGAATGTTGGGACGGTGTCCTAGACGGTGGCCCAGCATTAAAACAACTTTAGTTCTTGTTTTTCTTGGATAAAGCCGTCATGTATTTATCAGATGTTTTAACGTTGTGCCAGGGTCCTGGAAGATAGGCCAGCATTAAAAAACAACATGGGATTGACTTTTTTTTTCCTGAATGAGTGTAATAGTGTATGCATCAGATGTAGAACAACCAGCCTCAGACAAACAGCGGGAGCTCAGCAGGGTTTGATCAATGGCTGTAGGTTCTAATGTTTTGCCAGCAAACACGAGACGTTGACCCAATGCTTGGTTAATGTTGGGCCAGCGTCGCAGACGGTGGGCCAACATTAACTCAGCATTGTTTCAACGTTTCTTTTTTGCTGTGTAGCACTGTCCTGGCTGGTGGGTGGGTTACTCCCTCAAGCCCTGAATACACCATCACGGCCACCGCTTTTCAAGAGAGCGGGCCCAGGCTTTTCATCATCACACAAAACGGCAGTGTGGCTGTTTTTTTTATAGTCATTGACTCTGGAGCGGACATCGTGGCGTATTGGTAAAGCGCCTGCCTACCACAGCAGCATGCTTCTCGGGCTCGAACCCCGTTGATACTGCGTAGTCTTGAAGAGAGATATATATTTGCCCCCCCCCTCTCTCTCTCAATGTCACTAGGCGATCACGTTAAAGGCGCCTCGTCGAGTTATTCTATAGCAGGTCCACGCGCTGCGCGCTCCCTCACACCAGATATCCTTAGATCTGTGTCGTTTTCTTTAAAATTGTCAGAATTCAAAACTGCATATTGAAAACATCTTTGATGCTTTTAGCGCGGGAACCGCCGTCTATAGACGTCAGATTCTGATGTCAATAGACGATCCCCGCACTGAAAAAATTAAAAAAAATTATAATGGCCCTAATGAAGCGGAAAGAGCTAACTGAGACATTTATGATGACTTTAAATTGAAAGCAACCTTTGGTCTCCATGTTTTATACAATATCTTTCAGCGTTGTAAGTGTTATAGATCACCACATGGAACATTGTGTTCCGTAGCGAAAAAACTATACATTTAAGCCCATACAAATCCAGATTTGAATTTAGTTACCAAAATCATCATAAATATCTTAGTTAGCTCTTTCCGCTTACTTATGTTATGGGCTTACGGCCACTAAAAATCATTTAGTTCTGTCAGTGCGGGCGGGGACTGTCTTCATACGTCAGAATCTGACGTATAAAGACAGTCCCCGGGCTGAAGGGCTGGTGTTTTTAGTTTAGTTCTTATGTCGTTTTAGCCCAGCTTAGCCTATATGTCAATAAATATATGGACTAAAACCCCCTGCAAAGGAGCTATAAACAGTCAGTTACTGCCGTCTGGATTTGCAGAGCAGTGTAGCAGACTGGCAGAGGAATAAGATAATTGGGACCTATCGATCGTCGGTTGTCCTTGACTGGTTCGCGTGAGACTTTTTGCTGCGGTCCTGCCGTGGCCCCTTATGTACTGACAAAATCAACACGGATGCAGTGTATCTATGGCCGCTTATGTACTGACAAGATCATCATGGATGAGTTTTATCTATTTTTCTCTGCCAGTGTTCTATATTTGTGTAGCATCGATCTCGAGCCTCATCAACCAATCAGATGCTTAGATAATTTAGAAATATCACTGACTCCCTCCTTTTTTATATTCAGTCAGTTAGCCATACCTTATGTTCGTTGTCTGTTCCTTTATTCATTCATTCGTTTGCTCGTTCGTGTGTTTGTTCATTCATTCATTCATTCATTCATTCATTCATTCATTCATTCATTCATTCAATCATTCATTTATTCATTCATTCATCCATTCATTCATTCATTCATTCATCCTTTCATTCATTCATTCATTCATTCATTCATTCATTCATTCATTCATTCATTCATTTGTTCGTCCGTCTATTCATTTAATGGTTCATTCATTCATTCATTCATTCATTCATTCTTTCATTTATTTATTGGTTCGTCTGTCTATGCATTTATTGGTTTATTCATTTATTGGTTCATTCATTCATTCATTCATTCATTCATTCATTCATTCATTTATTCATTTATTCATCGGTTCATTCATTTATTCATTCATTCATTTATTCATTCATTCATTCATTCATTCATTCTCTCATTCATTTATTCATTCATTCATTCATTCATTCATTCATTCATTCATTCATTCATTCATTCATTGGTTCATTCATTCATTCATTCATTAATTAATTCATTCATTCATTCATTCATTCATACATTTTGTGTTTTGATCCCCATATTGACAGAATATTGTAATAATATTGATTAAATGCCTCGTTTGACAAGTGGTATGCCGTATCGGTAATGTAGTCTAGCAGCACAAAATAGTAACATCCACTGAAGCTAGTCCACGCCACACGAAAGTGGCAGATACTGATCTTCAATAGCGAATGAATAGGTTATATATTTCATTTAGGTTTTTGTATGGATAATATATTTTTGGTAGTATATCCAAAAACAGTGTTAGTTTATTTTTACACCAAATCTGGGTCAACTAATTTACTAGTAGGTCTATAGGTATGTGTGGCCCTAACACATTACATTGTACGTGTTTGCCACGCAGCATGTGTGGTAAATAAATACAATAATAAATGGATATATGCCTAGTCGCTACACATTCATGGGGGAACAGATCCAGTCACTGTTACCATGGTAACGGTGAGTATGGCACGCGCGGCCTCTTAGTAGTTGGGTGGTCCTTCAAGCCTCGCCGGACTATTATTCATCATTGACCATTTGATCGCTAGGGACGCTGATATTTTCCCCGTGTCCTGATGAATTGTTTGTTTCTGTTTTCATTCAGAAATTTCCAGCTTCAAATGACGAAATGACGAAAAATATTTCTATTCAAATTGAATTATTTGAATAGTGTAGATCTTGTAATATTCCCAAAGTTTTAATTTTCGCGAAGAGGACAAATTCGCGAATACAGGAATCTCGCGAATTTTTTTATTTTAATAGCGCTACTAAAGAAAAATTAAAATTCGCGAATTATAAACTTCGTGAAAAGTTCAGCACCTTCTAACTCCAAGGGGACGATATACAGTGCTGCTTTAGTCGACACCAGTGCTCTAAGGGTTGACCCTTTGAACGCTGAAATATTTTTGTAGAAACCATGGGAGACCAAAGGGTTTTTTTCAATATGAAATCATCATAAATGTCTTTTTTAGCTTTTTCCGCTTCATTTGAATACCTATGTTATGGGTCTATGGCCATTATACATTTCTAATACTTTCAGTGCGGGGACCGACTTTAATCGTCAGAATCTGACGTCTACAGACGTCAGATTCTGACGTCTAAAATCTGTCCCCGCGCTGTAGGGGTTAAAGAGAGAAACATACCTCCACACTTCTCATGCTCACATTCCGACTGATCAGCTCGAATGAATACGGCATGCTAATATAAAAACATCATAATTGTGTTGCAATGTGAATTCCAAACCCAGTGAGGGTCGTTCATGTCATCAGCTATTTCCCATCCCAACGTACAGGAATATATTGATTTAATTGAAAATGACACATTTAAAAGCATTGTACAATAATAAATTATTGTATACATATGTAATTGTGTGTATAGAACCTGATAAATAACTATTTTTTTAAACCCGTTGTTTCCTATGTGTAGTTGAGAGTTGTTTCAGTTCTGGTTAGATTTCTCATGACTCTCCACTTGGTTGCTAGGTAGGCGAGGGTTATTCACGGAC
Organism: Flabesymbios commensalis; assembly: GCA_964017125.1. Taxonomy (NCBI): domain Eukaryota; kingdom Metazoa; phylum Annelida; class Polychaeta; order Terebellida; family Flabelligeridae; genus Flabesymbios; species Flabesymbios commensalis. The sequence goes on along the minus strand of OZ024913.1, from coordinate 73,368,505 downwards.
TCTCGTGGTTTGTTTTTCTTTATCTCTCACCACGACAGGCAAATGTATTTAGCCTAGCGAGCAGTTGTTTGTTTTTAAAGCGCTGGAATATTTGTGTATAAACCAATAGATTTTCTTCAATTTGAAATCATCATAAATCCCTATCTGTTGCCGCTTCATTTGAATACCAATGTTATGGATCTACGGCTATTATAAAGATTTGTACTGGATCGAGTTTACAATATGACGTCTATAGTCGATCCCCACGCTGACAGGGTTGATGTTGGGCACAACGTCTTGTGTTTGCTGGGAATTACATGAATTAGATCCACCAACATTATGGGGAGCCTCGTCACCGAGATGTAGCGTGTTCGGCCTTAGATCGGCAGGGCCCGAATTTTGGACCTTGTGTATGGGGGAAGTGCAGCTTAAAAAGGGTCGTCGGCACCGAGAGTGTTAATAACATTGTTACTTTATGTAATAATATGATTAGGCTGTATTTGTTTTATTAATGCATACTGTGCACATCACTGATAATGACATGACTATCAGACAATATCAGACATTAAATTGTCAATGAATGTCATCATCATTTTCCCTAAACATATCAGACCACTTGCACAACGCATATAATAGTATCATTCCTTTGACATGTGACTGATGTCCCGAGTCAAAAGCAGTAACTGCTTACTTTAAAAGTGAGAGGTTACTGCTTTTTGTCTTCGCATTGTGGATCACAGGCAAACAGCAGTAACTGCTTATTTTTTATGTAAGCTGTTACTGCTTTCTACTCTTGAAGTGTAGATAAAAGGCAAACAGTAGTAACTGCTTACTTTTCACAGTTACCGTTGTTTACCTTTGCACGATTAGTGTAGACACTGGGCTGACAGGATAATATTATCTTTACGATATAATATAACGTTGTACCCGGTTTGACGAATCTACATGCCAGACAAAGTAATGTCAAACGCAGATTCATACGGCGGTAGCTAATTCCGCATACTCACGCTGGAGCTCAATTCGATTTGACCGCATACTCGCACGCTGGAGCTCAGCGTCAGACTGCCAGGGCTCTAATTTTGAATCCTGTGTCTGGAGGACAATATCATCTCATTCATCTCACCATCCTAAGGAGGTTCTCCTGGCCCAGTATAACCTATATGTGCACAAAGGTGTCCTAAATCACTATTTATTCATATATTCATTCATTCATTCATTCATTCGGCTGCATGTTTGTCATAAAAATAAAATGATGGAAAATCAATTGGTGATAGATATTATGTTCAGTGTGTTACACATGTTCAGTGTGTTCACATTTGCAATGAACGAACAAATGTTTTTTTGATATTGGGTCGATGATCAATTAGCTGTTCCCTATGTGTCAAAGGTTATGCCATATAGCTAGAAGAGTCTTTTCTAGCTATATGGTTATACCGATTTATACGAGTGTTTCTGCAATATCAATTCCCGCTGGTTATCTTATGTCTGTAGTGCGAGTAGAAACTGGGCGAGACATCCATCAGAAACCGACATCTTCTGATAAAAAAGTATCCACGTGATAGTGGCAGTATAGTCTGTGTGCGGAATATAAGATGACCTGCACGGGTAGTATGTCTATATTTATAGCCTGATGATGGGTGAGGATACAGTATGTACAATTGGCCAGCCATCTTAGTGCCTACGTGTATTACAAGGCGCCAAGAGATGTATTGGTAATAATTATAGATCTACCCTGCTATGCTGAAGAAATATGCGGGCACAGTTAAAATAATCTCTAATATAAGTAATACATAACACACAGAGACCTATGTCTTATTCGCAAGAATAAAAGTTGTTTCTGACTTATTATTTTATCCTACTTTAGTTACTAACCCTCTTGCTATATGATGGAGATATAGATATATATAGATATATATATGTAGGTATTATAGCAAGTAGTTTGGTAAAAATCCATATTAATTAGTAAATAGACATGATAATTTCACTTAAAAATCAATATGCAATGATATAATATGTAAAAGCACAAATAAGAGAGAATATATTTCTGATAATACCCGCAGAAAGAAAACAATGTACATTAAATATCAGCCTCTAACATCCAGAGTGTCTCACTCTGGATGCTAGGGGCGATATATAAATATCAGTCGCATTTTACATTGTTGCATTTAAATATGTATTATACCTTTATCAACTGATGTTGTTTTGATCCACCTCAGGGCATGGATTTGCTGGAAATAATCAATAATATTTATAGAAAGAATACTAAATAATTCACACTGTATAGCGACCCCATATCACACTGTAAATATAGATTCCATCTTTAAGTTATTTTTATCCACCATGCTTCCACGGGGAATAATAAATAGGATTTTTATGATGAAAAACTAAATAATCCACATCGTACGTAATGCTAGAAATTAAAATAATTCATAACATTTCACCAGCTTGGTATCAAAGCGTCGTATCTGTCACTTTCTAAAGTGGTAGATACGACGCTACAATACCAAGATAATATTAGGATGACGATTTATACGGAGAAAAACTAAATAATGAACATAACAGAACAGAAATGTAGTTTATTCAACCTTACATATACAATTATACAAATATCGCAATATCCAGTGTTTTACTATGGTAATGCCTTTTAATTAATATGATTTTAAGTTTGTATGTGATACCATGTAAATTATCGTGTGATTTTAGCAAATTAACCATCTTATATATGCATGAACATATATTCTATCATTTTTATCACAAATAAGTCAGTAATGACTATTCTTTATGTAAATAAATATCTATCTACAATTATAAAAAATAAATATTTTAAAATAAAAAAGCATGGCCAGAAGGAAGACTTCCATTAAGGTTTTGTTAAAAATCGCTAATATCAAAATTGTCGATAGGATTGATAGTCTTTTGACGTCAGATTCTGGCTTGAAATGTCGATCAATTTTCAACGTTTTTTAGCCCGCCTTTTAATTTTAATTAAAAAAAGTGAGCTATTGCAATTGAAGCTCGGTGTCGTCGGCGTTGGCGTTAACATTTACGTGTGGGCACGATTACTTGAAAACTTTTTCATGTATCCTTCACAAATTTGTTATGCATGTTACAAATGACCAGTTCTCGGACAAGTTCAATAATGGCTGAAAAAAATCAAAATGGCCGATTTATTGTGTGAATCAATAATTTGACCTTGTGGGCGCGATAACTTGAAAATCTTTTCATATATCCTGTTCAAATTTGGTATGCATGTTACTAATAAGCAGTTCTCGGTCAAGCTCGATAATGGCTGAAAAAAAAATATAAAAGGGCCAATTTATTGTGATTTTTTGTATTTTACGTCAAGAATTTGGTCTTGTGGGCGCGATAACTTAAAAAGTGTTCCATGTATCTTCCCAAATTTGTTTTGCATCTTACAAATGACCAGTGCTCAAACAAGTTCAATATTGGCCGAAAAAAAGTTCAAAATGGCCGATTTTTTGCACTTTTTTTCATTTTACGTCAACAATTTTTTTTCCTTGTGGGCGCGATAACATGAACTTTGTTATGCATGTTACTAATTAAGCAGTTCTCGGACAAGCTCGATAACGGCTGAAAAAAAATCAAAATGGCCGATTTATTGCGATTTTTCTCATTTTACGTCAATAATTTGACCTTGTGATATCTTGAAAAGTTTTTCATGTATCCTGTTCAAATTTGTTATGCATATTACAAATATGCATATTACAAATACGCAGTTCTCTGACAATTTCGATACTGGCTGAAAAAAAATCAAATTGGCCCATTTATTGCGATTTTTTGCATTTTACGTCAATAGTTTGGCATTGTTGGCGCAATAACTTTAAGTTCAATAATGGCGGCAGGCTATTGTCGAGTGTGATCTTGTCTTAAATATATTTCATTCTAAAGCTAAATAACTTTATGGTCTAATTTTAAACGATTTGGTGAATTTTTCAATCGACACTTACTTTCACCTGTTTGCGTTACTTGACCTTGGCCTTCACGATGACCTTCACCTGACCCGTGACCTTACCTCAATAGTGCTGTAGATAGGCTGTAACTTGTTGTCATGGTAACGACCACTCCAGTTATCTCTGACTTGAACAAGAGAAACTTGTTTGTAAGGATGATCGTCTTCTCCCAAACACATTGGCCCAATGCAGGTTTAATGTTGTACCAGACGGTGACCCAAATTTAAGCGTATAACGGGCTAATGTCCTTGCTGAGCCGGTGGAAATCTCAAGAGCTGGGGGGCAGCAGAAATATCTCAAATGAAGATCCATGCACATGTTCGTTTGATCAAAGAAGACCTACTCTCGTTTTTACTCAACTCTTTCTGTGAAACGCAGTGACGTCACCGGAAACCCTTTTGAATGGCTACTCGGTGAAAATAATGTTATATAAACCCCCCTCCCGCATATCCTACTTTATTATATCAGCCAGCTCGGTGAAAATATTGGAGGCGATTGAGTTTCACAGAATATATTCCTTAGTTTGACCAATGAGGTTTGCCACCTACTTGATTTCATGCACATTCTCTGTTTCGTTCTTCTTCTCATCGCATAACTGTATAAAAATGTATTCAAGATAGAACGACAACACAACACAACACGAACGACAACACGTTTTCAATCTTTGTTTGATATTCTATATAATTTTACTTGTAGACTTTATCAAATGGTGTCTTTTTAGTTCACCTTGAGGTGGGATCTCAAGGTTGAAAAAACACGGTTGTTAACCCTCTACCCGCTAGGTCATCTTATTTAAATTTTCACCCACTTAAAGTTGTGTGTCGCTATCGCGACCCACAACTTCAAGTGAGTGAAAATTACGTAAGTGTTTTATTTGAACCAAATGGTTGTAAGATAGTCATGTTTAAACACACATTTCATTCCAAATAAAAGTGATTTAATCTGCTGACAAAATTGATTAAAACTACTGTAGCACTTAAAAGGTTCAAACAGTTATATGTAAATAACGTGTAAATAACGTGTACAGTACGTTTTAGACACACTTTGCTGTTTTGTTTTATACATGCACATTTCTCGCTTATAAAAGATGACTACTCAGGAAAATCGAACAGCTCACGCAATGACTCGTTTTACCGGGTTTACGCCGATTTGATAAATAACAGACATCCCCGTGAAACTAGATGCGTCGAGACACAACCCAGACGTTGTGATCACAGCCATAGCGGGGTCTGGTGGCCTGGGGAGTCTCTGTTATGTCTGGCGAAATGTATCTGACTGATCTAAGAGATCCATCATAAAACATCCCTCTCATATACAAGGGGACGTATATATACACAACTCAGGTATCTCTTGAGTCTTCGTATATTGTCATTTGATCTCCATGGAGACCATCAGATTGGTCGCTACTTTGTCTATTTATAGTACATTTTATAACATGTAAAATGTATTTATTATTTTTCCGCGGGAAACAGACTCCCGTTGAAAATAAGATGTACATTTTACATGTTGTAAAATATACTATACATAATTTCAATTTAGTTCAACGTACGTTCGTTTAGCTTAAACCTTTAAACCCTCACGATGCATCAAAGATTTTTTTAATTTCCTACACCCTAGGAGTTTTAGAACTAAAATTTTGGTGGTACTTTTATTAATACAATATTTTTTTTCCTTTCCCACCCCCTTTAAGTTTCATCCATTACACGTAGAGAATTGCGACAGCAAAGCACGGCTTGTAGTACATTTAGCAGGCTTGAAAGACTTGAGCAGTTATCAATCAATCAATCAATCAATCAATCAATCAATCAATCAATCAATCAATCAATCAATCAATCAATCAATCAATCAATCAACCAATCAATCAATCAGATACCATGTATAAATAAGTCAATAATGACTTTTAATTATGTCACTAAAACATTTGTATGTCGCCATGGAAATCCGAATCAAATGATAGCCTGACAACATATTATATTCTGAGCTTGATTTACACTGTACAGTAATCGCTGCTGGGTGTGATTGTGACGTTTATTGCAATTCCTGGTATGCATTTGTTTTATTGTCACTTGTAAACTGTATGTGTCTGATGGAAATTGTTAACAGCATTCCACGTTCCCCTGTTTCCAATATAAATGTCCATTAACCATAAAAACTCCTAAGTTTATTAAAAAAAAATTTTAACAAAATAATAGGAATAATTTTTAACCACTTCAAGTGGCTGAAAATTACTCCTATTATTTTGTTTAATTTAGGCCCAAACATTGTTAAATTCTAATGTGTTTAAACATAAATTTAATTTCAAACGACGATAGACTGTAGTCGTGCTTTTAAAATTATACTCAGCCACCTGCTGAACCAGTAAAAAAGTGGTTTCGAATTTAGGGGCTACATGTCTGCATTTTTAAATCGTGAAGTCCTGCAATCGCTGATGTCGGCATGTTTAGCCTAATGTTTTGAGTTGATTTTATGATGTTATTGACCTCCTCACAATGGCAGCTTCTTCAGGTTCATTAGTTAGTTTGTACTCCCTTTGATGTTTTGATGGCACACATCACTTTGTCATTTCTCTCTGGAATCAAGGATGCCATCCTTAATGACACAGACCTTCATCACGAGATTAACCCTTTCAGTACGGGGACGGACCTTATACATCAGAATAGAGGTCATATTCTGATGTATGAGGTCGATTCCCACGATGAAAGAATAAAGATAAAAAAGGTTTATAATAGCCGTAGACCCATAACATAGGTATTCAAATGAAGCAGAAAGAGCTAACTAAGACGTCTATGATGATCTCAAATTGAAAAAAAAACTTTTGGTCTCCATAATCTATGCAACAATATTTCAGCGTTGTAAGAGTTAATTATATGACCTTCATCACGATACCAACCAATCAGAATAAGATCAGAGACAGACGATCTCTAACAGGATAGCAGGCCAGGTAGAACCTCTACCCTCAACAACTCATCTACTGAGAAGTCTATACTACAAGAACGTATGTAGTAGGAGTAGTAGTAACACATTTATTTATTCTTCTGTCTCCCCCTATATAAAACAGGTCACTCATGACTGAGTTGTGAGAGACAATAAAGCATTCACATTAAAATCAGGCATTCATTAATCCATAATTAATAGATCTACATAATTTATCCATAATTGATACATAATTTAAATCATACCGTAACGTGATCTTTTTATTCTATAAATAAGTACATGCTGCGTATAATAAAACACAGTGAATGCGTGTTATGTGTGTAGGCCCTATGTCATGGTAATGGTTATTATGGACGTTATGGTTGTCACTTGGGCCACACCTGAAGAGGCTTCTAGAACAGAGGCCTCTGTGACCGAGAAAGGCTGGAATTTCGAAGTCTGTAACTAGAGGGAAGTGTTGTCTGATTCATATCATGGTCATTAGCAGGTTCTCGTGACCCTGTTTAGCCTATATGTGTACAAAAGTGGCCTGAATCTCAATGTGTTCATTCATTCATGATTCATTCATTCATTCGTTCATTCATTCATTCATTCATTCATTCATTCATTCATTCATTCATTCATTCATTCATTCATTTATTCATTCATTTGTTCATTCATTCATTCATTCATTCATTCATTCATTTATTTATTCATTCATTCATTCATTTATTCATTCCTTCATTCATTCATTTATTCATTCATTCATTCATTCTTTCATTCATTCATTCATTCATTCATTTGTTCATTCGTTCATTCATTCATTTGAAACAGCATTGGACGAGCGAAGTTTGCTGTGTGCCAAATCAACACATTTGGCGACATAAGCAAAATCTCTGCAATGGAAATACATAAAATTGACCATTCAGATCACCAAAAAGTAGTCAGTTTTAGCGACTGGTCCCCTTTCTCCTGCGCACCACTGATATTAACACTGCTGTGATATTGTATTGTTTTGTTTATGCTGATTTATTGATTATTATCGATTGATTGGTATCTTATCGATTAGCGCTGTTTGTTTACATCGGGTCAGCAGATCACATGATGCCCTGAGGAATGTTAGGAATTTGGCCTTTCCCCCAAAGAGATAACAGACACAACAATGTTGTCATTAACCATTGACACCCCAGATCCGTAAATGTGAGGCTTTTACTGAGTATTATTTTAACTAACCCTTGAAGCGCTGAAATTTGTTTGTATAAACCATGGAGACCAAAGGGTTTTTTTCAATTTGAAATCATCATAAATGTCTTGGTCAGCTCTTTCTGCTTCATTTCAATATCTATACAGGGAATCATTTGTTTCAGAAAAAATGTGTAGCAGTTTTGCAGCCGTGCAAATGCTAAGCTACTATTCTCTATGCCAATAACTGCTACACCAACATTTTCTTGTGTAGCATTTGCCCCAAGTTGTGTAGCAAATCGCTCCGCTACACCACACAAATTATTCCCTGTCCTATGTTATGGGTCTACTCTTTCAGTGCGGTGATCGTCTTTAGACGTCAAAATCTGACGTCTAAAGACGTCAGATTGTGACGTCTAAAATCGGTCCCCGCGCTGAAAGGGTTAATTCAATTTAGGAGATTTTTTCATACAGATAAATATTTTCATCATTTGATGTCAGAAAGAAAAAAATCAGATTGACATGGTTTAACCTTATGTACAGTGCTTAAATACTCTAATTTATTATGCCATAGAAACCGAGGGGTTATTCGCTTTAATGTAGGAAAAGGCTTTGTTATATCTTTCATTTTAATTTGAGTACCTATTTTATGGGTTTTCCAACCCTTATATATTTTTAGTGGTGTCGGGGATCGATTTTCGACGTCAGATTCTGGTGTCAAAAGTCGATTACTGTGCTGGTTAGTGACGCAAACATCGATGCTATATAGAATGATTGGGGGAGTTTACTATTTAATCCTTGTTGTGCTGCATTTTTTATATTATTTTTCATTCATTTGAAGCTGGTATTGCTGACGGAATTTCCAGCTTCAAACGAATGAACAATAATATTATTCATGAAAAATAGACATCCCCCATATTAAATTATTTGATTAAATGAGCATCTACCACCAGATATGTTACAGATTTGAGTGGTATTTTATTTAGTCTGAAATTTGCTTGAAAACGTATATATACGGTCTTAGCAGCACAAGGGTTAATCTCAGTCATCGTATTTATCATGTTCATTTACCGGGATATTTTGAATGAAATTTATGAATTGAAATAGCATAATATATCACAGATTCTGACGTGAAGACACCTGAAGAGGCTTCTAGAACAGAGGCCTCTGTGACCGAGAAAGGCTGGAATTTTGAAGTCTGTAACTGGAGGGAAGTGTTGTCTGATTCATATCATGGTCCTCAGCAGGTTCTCGTGACCCTGTTTAGCCTATATGTGTACAAAAGTGGCCTGAAACTCAATTTGTTCATTCATTCATGATTCATTCATTCATTCGTTCATTCATTCATTCATTCATTCATTCATTCATTCATTCATTCATTTATTCATTCATTCATTCATTCATTTGTTCATTCATTCATTCATTCATTCATTCATTCATTCATTCATTCATTCATTCATTCATTCATTCATTCATTCATTCATTCATTCCTTTGTTCATTCGTTCATTCATTCATTCATGTGAAACAGCATTGGAGGAGCGAAGTTTGCTGTGTGCCAAATCAACACATTTGGCGACAGAAGCAAAATCTCTGCAATGGAAATACATAAAATCGACCATTCAGAGCACCAAAAAGTAGCCATTTTTAGCGACTGGTCCCCTTTCTCCTGCGCACCACTGATATTAACACCGCTGTGATATTGTATTGTTTTGCTTATGTTGATTTATTGATTATTATCGATTGATTAGTATCTTATCGATTAGCGCTGTCTGTTTACATCGGGTCAGCAGATCACATGATGCCCTGAGGAATGTTAGTAATTTGGCCTTTCCCCTAAAGAGATAACAGACACAACAATGTTGTCATTAACCATTGACACCCCAGATCCGTAAATGTGAGGCTTTGACCGAGTGTTATTTTAACTAACCCTCGAAGCGCTGAAATATGTTTGTATAAACCATGGAGACCAAAGGGTTTTTTTCAATTTGAAATTATTATAAATGTCTTGGTCAGCTCTTTCTGCTTCATTTGAATACCTATACAGGGGATCATTTGTTTCAGAAAAGTGCAAGTGCTAAGCTACGATTCCCCATGCCAAAAACTGCTACACCAACATTTTCTTGTGTAGCATTTGCCCCAAGTTGTGTAGCAAATCGCTCCGCTACTCCACACAAATTATTCCCTGTCCTATGTTATGGGTCTACTCTTTCAGTGCGGGATCGTCTTTAGACGTCAAAATCTGACGTGTTGGTCCCCGCGCTGAAATGGTTAATTCAATTTAGGATGTTTTTTTTTCATACATATAAATATAATTTTTCATCATTTGATGTCAGAAAGAAAAAATCAACTAGGCAAGGGTTAACCATACAGTACCTAAATTCTCTGATTTATTATGCCATAGAAACCAAAGGGTTACTCGCTTTTAAAATATAGCAAATGGCTTAGCTTTATCTTTCATTTTAACTTGAATGCCTATTTTATGGGTTTCCAACCCTTATATATTTTTAATGGTGTCGGGGATCGATTTTCGACGTCAGATTCTGGTGTCAAAAGTCGATTACTGTGCTGGTTAGTGACGCAAACATCGATGCTATATAGAATGATTGGGGGAGTTAACTATTTAATCATTGTTGTGCTGCATTTTTTTATTATTTTTCATTCATTTGAAGCTGGTATTGCTGACGCAATTTCCAGCTTCAAATGAATGAACAATAATATTATTCATGAAAAATAGACATCCCCCATATTAAATTATTTGATTAAATGAGCATCTACCACCAGATATGTTACAGATTTGGGTGGTATTTTATTTAGTCTGAAATTTGCTTGAAAACGTATATATACGGTCTTAGCAGCACAAGGGTTAATCTCATTCACCTTATTTATCATGTTTATTCACCGGGATATTTTGATGAAATTTATGAATTGAAATAGCATAATATATCACAGATTCTGACGTGAAGACTTCTGTCCCCGCACTTAGAGGGTTAAACATGTCGCCCTCCGTACCTGATAACAACAGACTGCGCTACTGGAGTGTCTACTATTAACCCTTGACCTACTAGAGATGCGAATATGCTCTATTTATTTTTATCAATTTCAGTGGCGTTTTATTTCGTTTGAAACTTGCTTGAAAGCGTATATATAGCGGTCCCAGAAGCACAAGGGTTAACAAGTTAACCCTTTAAGCCCTCATGATGCATTAAAGCATCATTTTGCATCTCTGAAAAATGACTTGTAGTGGATGAAAATTACAATGGTGAATCCAGATTTAAAACACAGAAATCTTTATGGAAATTGTTTAGCCCTGAGCCACCCATGTTAGGTGAAGGATTTGAATTTGTCCTAGCAGCCCTAGGGTTAAACATTTACTTCCTAGGTGATAACAATGTCATATTTATCTGTTAATTGACTGACACTTCACTCATTCAGTGAGTTGTGGCACTGCCATCAACATGATCATCATGCGAATTGTTTACTATGGGAACTTATAATGCAAGAAAAGAGCATCGAATTTCTTCCACTCACTCACTCACTCACTCACTCACTCACTCACTCACTCACTCACTCACTCACTCACTCACTCACTCACTCACTCACTCACTCACTCACTCACTCACTCACTCACTCACTCGCTCGCTCGCTCGCTCGCTCGCTCACTCGCTCGCTCGCTCACTCACTCACTCACTCACTCACTCACTCACTCACTCACTCACTCACTCACTCACACACTCACACACTCGCTCGCTCGCTCGCTCGCTCGCTCGCTCGCTCGCTCGCTCACTCACTCACTCACTCACTCACTCACTCACTCGCTCACTCGCTCGCTCGCTCGCTCGCTCACTCACTCACTCACACGCTCGCTCACTCACTCACTCACTCACTCACTCACACGCTCGCTCGCTCACTCACTCACTCACTCACTCACTCACTCACTCACTCACTCACTCACTCACACACAACCTAGGAATCTCGATAGAGACTATTGAGATTCCTTGCTATACAACACGATGCGTTCACTTAATGTGCATTACTTCTGGCTCACCCAATTGTGGTTTAATGTTGGCCCACCGTCTGAACATTAAGTGATTAGGGGGCCACCATTCAATCTGCAGGGGGGGGGGGGAATTATTTATTTAAAAAAAATTCTACCACCCCCCGGAGATTGAATGATGCCCCCCTTAGCGATTTTCTAGTTTCAATTCATATTACATCGTTGATGTATAAACATTTCAAATTCAAATTGAATTATTAAATTAACAGAATTACACAGCTTTCCGCTACTGTACTTGATGCTAAACCAAATGTTCCTTGTCAACATTCAACCAACATTGGGCCAATATCTCGTGTTTGTGTCTTATAGTATTTGTATTCAAAGCACCACTTCACATTGTCTGATAGCCAGCTCTGCTCCTAGCGTTAGATCAATGCCGGTACACATCATTAAGCCAACGCTGGGTCAACGTTGGGCTAGTGTCTGCGAAGCTGGCTCAACTTTGACCCAAAGTTAGTGTCATGTGTATTAGTAGCGAGATAATCAACATGGTCAAAGCCTTGCCATCTACCTAAGAAAACACAAGACTTTGGACTAATGTTCGTTTAATGTTGGCCCAACGTATGCGACGTTGGGCCAACATTAATCCAGCATTGGTCCGCTGTCTTGTATTCCCCATCTATCTGTGCTTTTATCTGCTGCTGTGTCAATCAGACTATCTTGTCCCCTTCTGTTCACAAGGTCACTGTGCGCCAAGGTCACGCCATAACATCACACACACACCCTTAGAGTACCGCGGTACCATTTTTTTCAGATCAACTTAGACTGTTTGAGATCTGAGTTGCAGTTTATTAATATAGACCAGTGACGTCAGTCTATTGCTAAATCAGTAGATTCGGATCTACGAATCTATACTGTTGTTTTTATTTTTTTTAATACTGATCAGGTCAAGCTAACGTGAATATGATGAAACTTATGGTAATGTTTTGTGATTTACCATGCTGCCAATGAAATCGCGTTTTTCTATGTAAAATCTGAGAACATACGAACACATTTTGTGTATTTTAAGTCGACGAAAGAACCCAAATACGATAGCTTTGTAGATCCGAAACGAATTGGCGCTGTGCGCCTCGTACATTCGGATCTACGAATCTATCGAATTTCGTTCTTTCTCTTGACGTATACGTGGCGTGATCTGAAGCCATCTGAAAGTTGAGTTATTGGTTAAGCTGCTAATTCACTACATCAATATACTGATTAAAATAAACCAGTGTGATTGTTCAGATACTATTTTGTTCCAGAAAAACTGTGTTGCAGTAGCACTTTAGCAGCAGTGCCTGTACCAAGCTACTGTTCTCCATGACAAATGCTGCAAATATTATTGTGTAGCATTTGCCCCCAATTATGTAGTAAACTACTCCGCTACACCAGATGAATTATTCCCTGTGGTTTTAACTGCAGAGAAACTGGGACACACTGTACAAAACTAGATAAAAACCCTACTTTAGTTGAGTCTCAAGGTGTATTCCAGCTTTAACTCTCTCAGCCCGAGGAGGGACTTTAGACGTCAGAATCTGACGTCTAATGTCGATCCCCGCACTGAAAGAATTAATAGCGTACAATTTGCCGTAGACCCATCACATAGGTATTCAAATGAATCAGAAAGAGCTGACTAAGACATTTATGATGATTTCGCATAGAAAAAACCTTTTTTTTTGTCTATATGAGATAATTCAGCGCTTCAAGGGTTAACCCTTTACTGCTAATCACGATGCATCACCCCTTTAAGCCCCCACGATGCATTAAAGCATTATTTTACATCCCTGAAAACAGACTTAATTTTCCTACAACTAAGGGTTTTAGAACAAAAATTTCCATGAAACTGGTTTACCGATACGTGATAATTTTCTTTAATTTTCAAACCACATCAAGTCATCTTCATCCACTACAAGTCGAGAATTGCGGCAGCAATTCTCAACTTGTAGTGGATGAAGGTGACAATGGTAAATTCAGGATTGAAAGGGTTAAAGCATCATTTTCTTTCTTTGAAGAATGACTTAATTTCCCGTTTTTTGAACAAAAAAATTCATGGATAAAGAAATGATTGTTTATACATCAAAATTTGCAAATGTTTTGTCTCAAATTAGCCCTTTCAAGCCTGAGTTTACCATTGTCATTTTCAGCCACCACAAGCCGCAAATTGCTGTCGCAATTCTCGACTTGTAGTGGATGAAGATGATTTGATGTGGGTGAAAAAAATATAGAAAATTACTGTGTATTCGTGGAACAATTTTATCGAAATTTGCCCTCTTAAACCCTTAGCTGTGAAAAAATCAAGTAAGTTTTCAATGGTGTATTATGATGCTTTAATGCATCGTGGGGGCCCAAAGGGTTAAACAGATATAAGTAATTTCCATAGTCGTTTTTAATCCGTATTATAAGCCAATCAAATAACTGATATTCGGATTGAAATGAGTGTTCAAACATTAAGATTTTCAAATGTTTTGTCTCAAATTAAACAAATATGAGCAATTTCCACCCACTTGAAGTCTTGGATCGCGGTAGCGAGACACAACTTCAAGTGTGTGAAAATTCCAATTGAATAACGTGGCGGTTAGATATTCTAATTCAAATTATAGATAATATGTAAGTCATTTTTAGCCACTTGTAGTTGTGGATCGCTGTAGCGAGACAAAACTTCAAGTGGGTGGAAATTTAAATAAATTAAATTAGCAGGAGAAGGGTTAGGGTGTACAGCTAGAAGCTGCTCCAGTATGCACATCATCCACCCCAGAGCTGTTATATTATGGCAATGCTAAACATGGCATGGTGTCAGGCAACCAATTTATATATATAAAATTACAAAAGGTACGTAGACGCGAGGTAAAGACCCGGATATCACGTGACTATGTGCGTCATCGCTGGCTATTATGACGGAGAAAATATGAGGAATCAAAGCCCCGACATGTGACGATCACGTACGAAACGCGGGGCAACGGAACATAATGTCTAGATTTTAATTCTCGCCAAATCTTTTTATGTAACAGCGATAACGAAGTCTTAAACCTTATACAACGCTGATTATAGTGTAAACAACCTAGACCAATTTTTTTTCTTTTTAAATTTACGTCAGCACAAATGTATTAGTTAATTCCTTCCGCTTTATTTTCAATACTTATGTTATATGTGACTTCGGTCATTATATATTTTAATTCTTTTTGGCGGTGATCGACCTTATACGTCGGAATCTGCCGGCATATAGACGTCAGAATCTGACGTCTAAACTCGGTCCCCGCAATGAAAGGGTTAAAGCGCTACATTAACCCTTTAAGCCCCCACGATGCATTAAAGCATCATTTTACATTCATGAAAACAGACCTAATTTTCGTAGAACTAAAGATTTTAGAACCAAAATTTTCATGAAACTGGTTTACCAATACATGGTAATTTTCTTTATTTTTTGGACCAATTTAAGTCATCTTTATCCACTACAAGTCGAGAATTGCGTCAGCAATTCGCGGCTTGTAGTGGATGAAGATGACAATGATAAATTCAGGCTCGAAAGGGTTAATAAAAAATACAATTTACTGTGTCTCGCACACCAATAACTTTTAGGTTGGTGAAAATTACACGCTTGTGTAATTACATACTTGTGTAATTCTAGACCAAACATTTCCAAATCTGGATGTCTAAACATTCATTTCAGGGAGGGGGGGGGGGTATCTGAATAAATTGGGACAGACTCTCCTTGAAATAAATTTCAAGAACTGCTCTAAATACACATGTAATAACTTACAATAATAATTTGCAGCGCGCCGCCGAGCCAGGTTGAAATGAATAATTTGTATGTAATAATTTGTATATTGAATAGTGCCCCCCCCCTTTCAAGAATCACCAGTACTTCCCTCTCTCTCTGTTACAGACCCTAGTGGGTGTGAAATATTCTAGTGAAAATAAAGTATATAGGCTTTGTTTTCTAACGTTTTGAAGCAGTTGCGTCGTCGTGAATCTCATTGTGCGCCCACCTGTATGGAAAACCTCTATGGGGGAGGGTCGATATATGTGTCGGCCTACATATTATAATGAGCGACAAGTGGCGGTATTGATTTTTTTTCAGACTCAGTGTTTTTCACTTTGAGACGTATATCGATTCCGCAACCCGTGCTGTAGTTCAAACGGCAAATTATAGGCAGTTTTGTCATGTGTCAGTTGATTGTGAAACAAATTATACACACATTGTGTCATCAATGCTAGTTAAGCTCCATTTTACAATACCACATGTGTAACAATAACATACATGTACGTGTACAATGTTGATCCATTCCCAAGGGCCGATTTAGAATTTTGAAAAAAGGGGGGGTGGGTTGGGCTCGATGGAAAAAAATAAGCTGATATATGGGGGTTTACCACTCTAAATTTACAAGTGTAATGCCTCAAGTTGAGGCACTACACTTGTGAATTTAGTGTGTTAAATGCCGATATGTTGGCTATTTTATTCAATGATGAGGCAAGTTATTAGTTTAGAGAGAGTACGTTTATTTACCAAATTACATGGCTGGGAGACCCTCGATAAGACCTAAATGTTGAAAAACAATATATATAGTCACATTATCATACATGTATGCAAAGGCCCACACATATATACACATATAAAAATACATACGCGCACACATATGCATATATATAAATACATGCACACATATATATATAGGCCTATGCCAAAATAAATGCATACATGTACTCAACAAAGGGGAAAAGGGGGGGGGGTTTAGAACCCCCATCCCCCCACATCTGGATGCGCCCGTGATTTCACCACACACCCTATGATTGATCTTATCTAAAGCTCCTCTCGAAAAATTCATCTTTAAAAAAATACAAAATCAGTTCTTTCATCGGTGAAAATAATAACAGATGGAGTTTTGTACAGACAATCACGCCCCCTGCGGTGGCAGACAGAACTACAGACAGGGTGGGGTGTGTAGCCATGGTACCGGGGGTGATTAAACCCGAGAGGGACGGGGGTTTCTTAGAAATCACCCTCTTGTGGTTGTCCCCTTTATGCTCTTCTTTTTTACATCCACAAGCCATGCACCTGATGTACTGTGGCATTTACCTGAGTTTTTATTTCACCTTAAGGTGTGAATTGCTATTTAAAGGTGAAAGTAACCCTTAGAATGCTAAAGTACTTTTGTGTAAACCATGGAGACCAAAGTGTTGTTTTTTTAAATTTGAAATCATCATAAATGCATGTTTAGTTAGGTCCTCCCGGTTCATTTGAATACCTATGTTATGGGTCTACGGCCATTAGAAATATTTTAATTCTTTTAGCGCGACGTCAGATTCTGATGTATAAATACGGTTCCCGCACTAAAAGGGTTAAATATCCCGGTGATGATATATCCCATTGAAATACCTAAGTATACTCTCCCAGATGAAAGCTGACAAACGTCATTATTGTGAGGAATCATAGCATTTTATAATCAATGGGCTTTATTCATTTGATTTTTAAATGCGGAAGGATGAGAGGGTTTATAATCATTAAAGTGCTAACCACGTCTATAGTCACTTTAACCCTTACGGTGCGGGGATCGACTTTAGTCGTCAGAATCTGACGTCTGTAGACGTCAGATTCTGAAGACTAAAGTCTATCCCCGCACTGTAAGAAATACCTATTTATGTTGGCCTTAGACCCATAACATAGGTATTCAAATGAAGCGGAAAAAGCTAACAAGACATTTATGATGATTTCAAATTGAAAAAACCCTTTGGTCTCCATGGTTTATACGGAAGTATATCAGCGCTTTAAGGGTTAACCTTTTAATTTGAAGTCGAAATAGGCTATGAATCTGCCAGATTGGCATATGACTCTTTACAAAGTGAACACATGGAAGTAACTTTACCCACTTACATTTGTGACAACTGTAAGTGTGGAAGAAATTTATTTCTTTATCTTAAACCTTTTATCCCTCACGATGCATTAAATCATCCTTTTGCATCCCTGAAAACAGGCTTAATTTTCCCACAACCAAGGGTTTCAGAATGAAAAATTCCATGAAACTTGTTTACCAATACATGGCAATTTTCTTTAATGTTTCACCCACTTCAAATCATCTTCATCCACTACAACTCGGGAATTGCGACAGCAATTCGCGGCTTGTAGTGGATGAGGATGGCAATGTAAAGTCAGGTTTGAGAGGGTTAATTTTGTGGTCAGGGTAGTTCCTTGGTGACGCATTACTAACTAATTTTAACCCCTCAAACTTTTAAAGCAAAGCTATTGCTTTAAAATGTGAGTGAGTGAGTGAGTGAGTGAGTGAGTGAGTGAGTGAGTGAGTGAGTGAGTGAGTGAGTGAGTGAGACAGTGAGTGAGTGAGTGAGTGAGTGAGTGAGTGAGTGAGTGAGTGAGTGAGTGAGTGAGTGAGTGAGTGAGTGAGTGAGTGAGTGAGTGAGTGAGTGAGTGAGTGAGTGAGTGAGTGAGTGAGTGAGTGAGTGAGTGAGTGAGTGAGTATTGCTTTACGATTGAAGACAACCCTGATGAGTGAGTGAGTGAGTGAGTGAGTGAGTGAGTAAGTGAGTGAGTGAGTGAGTGAGTGAGTGAGTGAGTGAGTGAGTGAGTGAGTGAGTGAGTGAGTGAGTGAGTGAGTGAGTGAGTGAGTGAGTGAGTGAGTGAGTGAGTGAGTGAGTGAGTGAGTGAGTGAGTGAGTGAGTGAGTGAGTGAGTGAGTGAGTGAGTGAGTGAGTGAGTGAGTGAGTGAGTGAGTGAGTGAGTGAGTGAGTGAGTGAGTATTGCTTTACGATTGAAGACAACCCTGATGAGTGAGTGAGTGAGTGAGTGAGTGAGTGAGTGAGTGAGTGAGTGAGTGAGTGAGTGAGTGAGTGAGTGAGTGAGTGAGTGAGTGAGTGAGTGAGTGAGTGAGTGAGTGAGTGAGTGAGTGAGTGAGTGAGTGAGTGAGTATTGCTTTACGATTGAAGACAACCCTGATGACATCACCCTGGTCATAAAAATATAATTTATATTGTGTATTCAACTTGTAGGAAATCAGTGTGTCATGACAAGATCATTATCTTACTCATTTCACACCTGACTAGATTCTACCTGCTCACGGCTTTTGTATGATTAACTGCATACAGGTGCGCTGCACCCTCCGGCCCCAATGGCTCATCCGTCTCGACTGCAGCTCTTAACTAGGATGTAGTAGTGCGAGTCCCGGTCTAGCCGGATGGTTGCCGCCGTGGTTGTGTATTTAAAGTACTTCAAACTGTTCAGAAGCGTGGAGTGTGCAGCGTGGAGTCTATGGATAAGAGTATAATATAGGACATTTCCCCGATTGCGGGCTTCCCTCTGTCGAATTATCACCGCAATATGCAGGAAGCGACGTAAAGTAATCTTAACTTTTTTGGGACACTGAATTAAAGCACATCAATTAGGGGGCCACCATTCAATCTCCAGGGGGGGGGAGGGCTAGAGTTTTTGTCGTGGACATATTATTTATTTCGACCCGGCTTGTCAGCGCGCTGAAAATAATTGTATTACATGTTTATATAGAACACTTCTTGAAGTAAACTATTTATTTCACGCACCGAAAATATTTATTTCAAAGATACTCCACCCCCCTCCCCCTTTAAGATTGAATGGTGGCCCCATTAAGGTTGTGACACAGCCTGAAAATACCCAGCAAACACGAACCACTTAGCAATACTGGCTTAAGGCTCGCCCAACTTATAACCAGCATTGGATCAATGTTTTTCCGTGTAGCTTCTGCATATTGAGCATCTAATCATATGCCATTTAGTATTACAGAATAGATTTTATATTAAAACAACTGTATAATTTTAATCAATTACTCAAAATGATATTGTAGGTTTCACTCCCACATCTGCCGCTGTCACGGTGGCCTTATTATATGTATTATATTAGGCCTTCACTTTTCAGTCAAGGCAAATTATTTTTTCATTATAAAAACGATTGGGGATCAAAGGGTTAATCACCTGTGGGGGGGGGACCGGAAGTGATCAGTCATCCCTAAGGACACGGGGTGGTGGTTGTCATGTCAACAAGACACACTCTTCCCTCATCTCGCGTCTTGTTATGGTAAAGTCCTCAGATGCCTCTATTATCGCTCACATGTTGTAATCTCACCCTTGTTGCCATGGTTACGGGTTCATTAACTTCACTTTTCCCAAATTGACCTTTCAGACATGGCCGCCTAAGTGCGTCTTCAGTCATTCCCTATATTTTCTCATTTCTTTTGAAGTTCTAAATCTCTTCCCTGCTTTTTTATATGACCTCTTTAACCGTTAAAGTGCTAATCACGCCTATAGCCGATTTTCACATTTTTCTGTCTTTCAACAATTATATTTTATAATGCAGCATGGTTGATCCCCTCATTTTTCTTCTGCTTGTTGCATCTTCTACCTTAAGGGGAACGAAAATGCTTTAGTTCCTTGAATTTTAATATTTTATTTTCCATCGCAATTTCCACCTCGCAGTGAATGGAAATTACCCAGTTTCATAGATTACATGTTGTAATCTTGCCCTTGTTGCCATGGTAAGGCGTTCAGTTTTTAAAGTATCAGCTATCAGGGTTGAAAGTCTAATAAACATGCACAGCCAACTTTAAGCGGTTTCCATCATACCCCATGGCGGCTGAGGAACCCTGGTGGCTGAGGAACCCTGGTAGCTGAGGAACCCTGGTGGCTGAGGAACCCTGGTGGCTGAAGAACCCTGGTGGCTGAGGAACAACCCTGGCAACTGAGGAACCCTGGCGACTGAGGAACCCAGGCGACTGAGGAACCCTGGCGACTGAGGAACCCTGGCGACTGAGGAACCCTGGCGACTGAGAAACCCTGGCGACTGAGGAACCCTGACGACTGAGGAACACTAGCAACTGAGGAACCCTGGCGACTGAGG
Organism: Flabesymbios commensalis; assembly: GCA_964017125.1. Lineage (NCBI taxonomy): Eukaryota > Metazoa > Annelida > Polychaeta > Terebellida > Flabelligeridae > Flabesymbios > Flabesymbios commensalis. The sequence goes on along the minus strand of OZ024913.1, from coordinate 73,347,555 downwards.
AACCCTGGCGACTGAGGAACCCTGGCGACTGAGTAACTCTGGCAACTGAGGAACCCTGGTGACTGAGGAACCCTGGCAACTGAGGAACACTATATTAAACGTGACGTAAATCTAGACTGACGTGAGTTATTTGATCACGTGACGTCACGTAATTTTTATGACGTCAATCTCGCCCACTCACGTCACGTCACGTCATGTCGAAAAAAAAAAAAAAAAAAAAATGTGAATCCGTATATCACTGTGCGCTAGAAATAAAACTGAGGACCCGCCCAGAAAACACGGACGTTCAACTAGTGCTGGTTTAATGCTGGTCCACCGTCTGCGACGCTGGCCCAGCATTAAACCAACACTGTATCCACGTTTCGCGATTTCAGATATCGCGCAGCAATTAGCGTCTTGCGAGAAAACTTCCTTATAATGGATTAATACGGAGGTAGCGCTGGTGATCCGTCAACATAAAGGCGGATTTTACAATCAGGCGACGGGAAATAATTGATTTAATTCACGTAATTAACCCTCTGCGTGCCGGGCCGAGCTAATAGATTAACCCTTTATATACCGAACGTTATAAGGTTTATCGCCGGAAGGTAGGAATCACTAATTAGATTGCTGTCAGATATGTACGTATCGTGTGTTTTACCCGCATTACACGGAGGATAAATGATTTATTTTACTCACTGTTGTTGTGCAATTAATTAATGTCCTCTGTAATTATGATCATTATTATCAGTTAGTATTTTTTTGTCATTTAAAGCTGGAATTCCCATCTTAAATGACAAAAACGTATTTTTATTTATAAAAAGAGAAATAATTTTGGTGAACTGATTTTGTTACATTTCTAAAGACTTCGTTACGAAATATGTCATCAACACATTAGTATCTGACACACGAGTGTCTACGACGCTGGCCCAACACTGATCCAATAATAGGTGAATGTCACAAGCTTGTTGAGATATACTGGTGTAAACTGTCTGCCTGTCACGCCGGAGCTCGCGGGTTCATCCCCAGTTCTGTTATTCAGGTTTCGAAGAAACAAAATGTACTTTCTCTCCCACTCGTACAGATTCACAGTATTGTGCCGCGCCTCAAATTTCGAATCAGGTGTCTGGAGGATGATGTCACGTGATTCCCCCTCACGAAGCTCCCCTATCCCAGTTTAGTCTGTATGTGCAAAAAACTAGTATGACAGCACATTAATTAATTCGTTCATTCATTCATTCAATCATTCGCTTATTCATTCATCGTTCGTTAGTTCGTTTGTTTGTTTGTTCGTCGTTCATTCGTTCATTCGTTCATTCATTCATTCATTCATTTATTCATTTATTCATTCATTCATTCATTCTTTCATTCATTCATTCATACATTCGTTCGTTCGCTCGTTCGTTCGTTCATTTATTCATTCATTCATTCATTCATTCATTAAATCATTCAATCTTTCATTCCTTCCTTCCTTCCTTCCTTCCTTCCTTCCTTCCTTCCTTCCTTCCTTCCTTCCTTCCTTCCTTCCTTCCTTCCTTCCTTCCTTCCTTCCTTCATTCCTTCATTCGTTCGCTCGCTCGTTCGTTCGTTCGTTCGTTCGTTTGTTCGTTCGTTCGTTCGTTCGTTCGTTCGTTCGTTCGTTCGTTCGTTCGTTCGTTCTTTCATCGCTCCCATCTCGCTCTTACATACCTTACTTTGAATACTTACTAAATATGGGTGTTCTATTTATAGACATCATCCACATAAGCCGCTACCAGTTCTGTCTCTCATTCAATAGACATTGAAACAACGCTCGTTTAATGTCTGCGATGCTGGCCCAGCATTGCCCCAGCATTGTGTCAGATATTCCTCCCCTCATCCATTATCATGGTGTGTAGCGCCAGCAGCAGTCAACAGCGGAAGCCTGGCAGACCCATTTCCTTTACAATGCTGGAATATGTTTGTATCAACCATGGAGACCAAAGGGTTTTTCTATTTGAAATCTCCATTAATGTCTTAGTTAGCTCTTTCCGCTTCATTTGAAATAGATAACTCTTTCAGTGCGAGGACCGACTTTAAACGTCAGAATCTGACGTCTATGGACGTCAAATTCTGACGTTTAAAGTCGGTCCCCGCGCTGAAAATGGTTAATGTCAACACTAGAGTGTACGGCGGGGTTTTGGTATAGTGGCCAGCATCACCGCCTGTCACGCCAGAGCATACAGGGGAGCACTGATGCAATGGTCAGGCCTATCACACCAGATAACGACAATTCGTCCTCCGCTCTCTGTCAATGTTTCTCCCTAGTCTACTCGTGTAGCCCTGAATACAATGCTATTCCGCCCCAGCTGCATTCAAGGCTACTACTCGTGGCCCTGGTGTATCCAGAGAGGGGTCTGATTTTGGGACGACGTCGTAGTAGTTGCTAGTTTCTTCGACACGCACTCGTTAAGATTCAATAATTCGGGGAGTGTCTGTGACAGAGAGGTAGTGTGCTCTACTTCAATTCGCCGGGACTCGAACTTGGTGTTTACAAAAGGGGAGTTTTTTTCAATTTGAAATCATCATAAATGTCTTATTTAGCAGTGTCTGCTTTATTTGAATACCTGTGTTATGGGTCTACGACCATTATAAATATTTTACTTTTTCAGTGCGGGGATCTCAGTATGACGTGTATTGACGTCAGATTCTGACGTCTGAAGTCAATCTCTGCACTCAAAGGGTTAATTTCAACTCGCTGCGACCTGAAAATTTTATGAGCATTTATCATTGTTATAGATTGATATAAATACAAAAAATAGAACTAATTATTTCTATGTGTGAAATATAGTATATTTCGATTGCCCAGTGGTTGCTATGAGTGTTTGTGTATCTGTGTGTGAGAGCACAGCACATAATACAGAGAAACTAATCCCAGATCACTGTTTTGTCCTGGTCACAGCGGGTGCCCATTGTCCTCTGGCCATGTGAAGCTCCCAGCAAACACTACACATTAACCCAATGCTGGCCTAATGTTGGCCCAGCGTCGTAGACGGTGGGCCAACATTAGGCCAGCATTGGGTCATGGTCTTGTGTCTGTTTATCTGCTTTATATAACCCGGCCTCGCATAGACAACTCCCTAGCGGTTCACAGCCTGAATGAGGTTTTTTGGGTGCATTTCACATCAATCATTTCGTAGATGGCGTGAATGACGGAGTGCTGGCGAGGATATGCGCACATGAATAAGCAGGGATTCTCAAGGCCAGGCAGTAAAAATACCACAGATATTACCAGTGAATAGTGCCACTCGCCAGCAGGACTGTTGTGTATACATGTACTGTTGGTTTTTTTGTGACAATCCAAACACCTCGCGGCTTTTAGAATCTCGTCAAAGTGCTTAAACCCATTCTCCACACATAGATGTCGCTCAGGTGAACCAACGCTCTCTAGACGTCAGAATGGCATAAACCATCAAAATAAATTGAATAATATGTTTGAGTCAGGTCAAAATGTATAACTCATCAAAATAAATTGAATAATATTTTCGATTCACGTCACAAAGAATATTAAACCAACCAAATAATTTGAATGATAAGTTTGAATCAGGTCAAAAAGTATAATTCATCAAAATAAATTTAATAATAAGTTGATTCTCGACACAATGTATAGACCATCAAATAAAATTGATTAATAAGCTAGGGTTATATCAAAATGTAAGGGAAGAATAAGGAACTTCTAAGCCTGCATCTGAAATATACTACTTGTGAATAACTGATTTTCATCCACCTTGGGAATTGCATCACGAGGTAATTGAAAAAAATATATATATAGATGTTAAGAGGGGTAAAGGTTATTAGAAAGGCCTTTATATATTTTTTGTATAGATCATGGAGACCACAGTTTTTTCCAATTTGACATCGTCATAAATGTCTTAGCTAGCTCTTTCTGCTTCATTTGAATACCTATGTTATAGGGCAACGGCCATTATAAATGTTTCACCATTTCAGTGAGGGGATCGACTTTATGCGTCAGAATCTGAATTTAACTTCTAAAGACTTTAGACGTCCGAATCTGACGTCTAAAGACGTCAGATTCCGACGTCTGGAGTCGATCCCGACATTAACAATCGTCCTCAACCATTAACTCCTCCAGTCTTGAGACGTTAGAATCTGGCATCTAAAGACTTTAGACGTCAGAATCTGACGCCTACAGTAGTCAGACGCTGACGTCTAAAAGTCGGTTCTTGCACTGAAAGAGGTAATAGTTGAGGGTGTCCACTGCTGTGAGTCACAAGTATTGCAGTATTATTGTTTGCTGCTGAACAATACGGACGTGGATTGTCACCCTTGGTGGTCCTAATCTGGGGTGTTTGCGCAGGTCATCGCGCACTCGGAAGCCACACATCTGTGACAGATTTGATTGGTCGGTATTGACGCAGATGGCGGCACGTGATTAATCGTTATCGGGGCAGGGGGGAATACCAATAGAGAAATGTACGAAGCATAGAGGAATACCATCAGACAAAACATGTCAAACAGTGAAACAATGTTAAACCCTTAGAACACTGATGTCGACTACAGAGACACTCTTTCTGTCTTTTCATAAGCACCTGTATAACCAGTTGTTCAAAAAAAATATGCCTTCAATCTTGAAATACTGATTATGCTAGGACATCAATTTCATAAATCACATACATTTTCAGTCACTTGAAGTTGTGTATCGCGGTAGCGAGACACAACTTCAAGTGACTGAAAATGTATATTGAATAGCTCAGTGCTCTAAGGGGTAATCTTTGTAAAACAGTGTAGGGCCTATAACTGTGTAATGGACAGCGTTATTTATGGCAAACCACAAGGGACAAAAACCTTTTAACACGTTATCGAGCTTCGAGAAAGCGTAATTGATGGCAAAATAATGTTTTGTGGTAGACAAATTGATAAATCGATATTGATAATAACAATCAAGCAAAAAACGGGTGTATTATTTCCAAGCAAAAATTATCCAACTGCGAAGACATATAGGTCTATTCTTATTATTAATTGAACACGGCCATTTGAAAAGAATAGGATATTTTTGCTTTTTATCCCAATGTTTCTGCCGACGATCCGTGCGATGGTCGAGCATTGGTGCAGCATTGCAGAACAGAAAGTAAAACCCCAATCACCCACAATGCAGTAAATAAATACCACTAACCACCTGGCCCTGCATTTCAATGCCGATCCAACGTTGGCTTAATGTTGGGCCAGCGTCAACGCTGGCTCAACATTGAGCCAACCTTGGGCCAGAATTCAGTGTTACCTGGCCTCCATTTCACTTGGAGATAACTGTTATCTTCAGCTTCCGTTCCCCAGAAAACACAAAATATCGGAGCACAGTGTTGTTTTAATGCTAGTCCAACGTCTGCGCCGCTGGCCCAACATTAAAACAACATTGGCTAAACGACTAGTGCTGCTTGTACATTCCCAATAAACAGTGACGTTGCACCAATGTTGGTTCAATGTTGGCCCACCGTTTGCGACGCTGGAACAACTTTAAACCGACACTGGATAAACATCTCGTGCTGTTCCTCCACTTGGTTTCTTATCACTTCCGGTTCAGACGCCCTGAGGTACAGTCACGTGACCAGTCGGAGTCATGGCTGACGAGATTAGACAATCACTCCGAGAAAACACGACATCGTGACCAAATGTTGGCTCAATGTTGGCCCAGTGTTGTAGACGATGTGCCAACATTGACCCAATATTGTATCAACATCTCTGTTTAATCGCTCGCCGCCTCTTTACTTTGTGCCGATATTCTTCATTGGTTTGACCTAGATCTCAGATAGCCTGTTGTCTGGACCTATCACAGGCTATAAAACGAGGTCAAACTTAGCGGACAGCTGGTCCAAGCCCTTTTTTCACCTAAGATGATGTCAACGGGATGTTTTTTCAAAGCGATGATATTACTAGTATATACTGAGGTACATACAAGCAAACAAAACGGTTGTCAAATTACGATGTTTCTGTTTTTACATTTCTTATTTATCTTCTTTTATCTTTTTTGTGCTCCATATAGGTCAATTAAACCTTTTCAGGTTGACGTAAAAATCTGAAGAGATACTGGTAGTGGACTATCCACACCGCGCGTCTCCTTGTGGTGTAGACTGACCCTTTAACTCTTACAGTGCTACATTAAAAATGTAAATTTTCACTCACTTAAAGTTGTGTGTCGCTACCGCGATCCACAACTTCAAGTGGGTGAAAATGACACATAGATGTTTAATTTGAGACCAAAACATTTGCAAATATAATCGTTGTCTAAGGCCTCATGTCATTCCCAATAACAGTGATGTGATCGCGTAGTGAAACAATTTCAAAACGACTATGTTTGTGCTTAGCGCAGCGTTCCTACGCGTCATAGAAAACCTGGAAAATTTCTATTTTATTTTCCAGGCCTGGAAAACTCATGGAATTTCATAAAAAGCCAAAACTCATGGAAAACTCATGGAAAAAATATTTGTCAATAAAAGAATGTTGTGATGCACATTTTTAGCGAGTGATGTGATACATTCTTCAACTATTTTCTGCCCGGTATATGCCTGAATTTTGTCATGGGAAAAATCAATTTTTCAAAAATCACAATTTCATCGAAATTCGTCAATTATTTTTGTTTAAACTATGGAGATCAATAAGTCCTTTTCAATTTGAAATCATCATAATGTCTTCGTTAGCATTTTCTGATTCATTTGAATACCTATCTTATGGGTCTACGACTAATATATATATTTTAATTCTTTCACTACGGGGACCGTCTTTATACGTCATAATCTGACGTCTATAGACGTCAGATTCTGACGTTTAAAGTCGGTCCTCGCACTGAAAGAGTTATCTATTTCAAATGAAGCGGAAAGAGCTAACTAAGACATTAATGGAGATTTCAAATAGAAAAACCCTTTGGTCTCCATGGTTGATACAAACATATTCCAGCATTGTAAAGGAAATGGGTCTGCCAGGCTTCCGCTGTTGACTGCTGCTGGCGCTACACACCATGATAATGGATGAGGGGAGGAATATCTGACACAATGCTGGGGCAATGCTGGGCCAGCATCGCAGACATTAAACGAGCGTTGTTTCAATGTCTATTGAATGAGAGACAGAACTGGTAGCGGCTTATGTGGATGATGTCTATAAATAGAACACCCATATTTAGTAAGTATTCAAAGTAAGGTATGTAAGAGCGAGATGGGAGCGATGAAAGAACGAACGAACGAACGAACGAACGAACGAACGAACGAACGAACGAACGAACAAACGAACGAACGAACGAACGAACGAACGAACGAGCGAGCGAACGAATGAAGGAAGGAAGGAAGGAAGGAAGGAAGGAAGGAAGGAAGGAAGGAAGGAAGGAAGGAAGGAAGGAAGGAAGGAAGGAAGGAAGGAAGGAAGGAAGGAAGGAAGGAAGGAATGAAAGATTGAATGATTTAATGAATGAATGAATGAATGAATGAATGAATGAATGAATAAATGAACGAACGAACGAGCGAACGAACGAACGAATGTATGAATGAATGAATAAATGAATGAATGAATGAACGAATGAACGAACGAACGACGAACAAACAAACAAACGAACTAACGAACGTTGAAAAGCCAATACGAAGGGGACGTCGCGCTATGGCTAGAGCGCCTGACTGCCTCGCCAGTCATGCATGCGTCCCGGTTTCGAACCCCGCTGTCAGAGAAACAGCATTGTTTCTCCCTTCTCAATGTGAGTAGGAGATCACGTTAATGGCGGCTTCGGCGAGTTAATGTTGAGACCAGTCTATCGACGCTAATTTCGCGCAGAGCCCCGCGCTGCTGCGCTCTCCTCACAAAAGCCAATACGTTAGTCGGAGGTAATCGGCACTCGTCTTGTCTGTGAATACTGCGCTACGACGTGACCAAGATTCATTAGCCAATTAGAGGGTAGCAGTTAAAAGTGAGACAAAACAAAAGTTTACGGCTTGTATTCTTGAACAAGTTACGATATGTCGTTGGCTTCGGATTAGTCGAGATGGCAATCTCGACCAATCCGAAGCCTACGAGATATCGTAACTTGTACGAGAATTAGGGCCCTGGTCCTTCTCAAGACCAAGCATAGTGGACTGTCACTCGTGTGGACTGGCTCGTAGTAGCCAAATAAGGTCTTGCATTTTCCACGACTCAGTCACGACGTTCGGTTTTAGTCGCGTCTTGAATCATCCTTTTGGAGGGGACTGACTTAAGCTCGTTAACGAATTTATTTTCAAAACGTATAGGAAAGAGCGAACTAAACCAATGTACGACCTTTCCCATTGACTTTGAATGTCAAAATCTTTGGGCACAATTATAAAATGAATGTTATCTTATCAAGGCGTACTGCAGTGGTGTATGCCAGTCACTGTGGCGTCAGAATGCTAACTGAGAAAATGTGACTAGCGTTTTATGTCCCAACATGACACCACACTTATCCGTGGGAACATGTCTAACTAACAACTGACTTACATTAGTGAGAATCAGCAAAACTGATAAAAATACAGCTCCACTTTCTAAACCGTCTGTGTTTGTTAACTCTTGTGCTGCTGGATTGATAATTAGTGTTTTTCGTCATTTGGATATGGGAATTGCGTTAGCAATTCCCAAATGACGAAAATATTTCTATTAATGAAAAATTTCGCACCATCACACAGTGAAAATGTTTGCCAGATCTTGATTTCTTTTCCGGACTAAATGTGTTTCTACTGTCTCGATGGCTTGATAGCAGGTTGACTATTATTTAGATTGAGGATTGATTGGTTGACTGGCTCGATGGATAGCTGGCTGATTTGGCTGACTGACTGGCTGGCTGACGGGTTGGCTAGATGGCATGTCGCCGACTAGCTGTTGTTTTAGCTGCCTGGCTGGATATTTGGTTGGGTGGCGGAATGGATGCCGGGCTGGTTGACACACTGGCTGGCTGACTGACTTGATGACTGACTGAATGACTTTATTGCAAGCTGACTGGCTGGATAACTGACTGATTGCTTGGCTGGTTTTGTGGAAATATCTGGCATGAGACATTCACCCAATGTTGGTTTAGTGCTGGTCCACCGTCCACGACACTGGCCCAACATTGTTTCAACATCGTGTGCTCCCTTAACCTCACTTTTAAGGCGCCTGACTGACTAGTTGATTGGCTGTTCAGCTTGCTGACTAGTTGATTGGCTGGTTGGTTGGTTGGTTGGTTGGTTGGTTGGTTGGTTGGCTGGTTGGTTGGTTGGCTGACTGACTGACTGACTGACTGACTGAGACCGACCGACCGACCGACCGACCGACCGACCGACCGACCGACCGACCGACCGACCGACCGACCGACCGACCGACCGACCGACCGACCGACCGACCGACCGACTGGTTGTTTAACCGCCTGACTGACTGTATGTTCAGCTGCCTCATTGACTGACTGCTTAGCTACCTGATTGTCTGACTGTTTAGCTGGCTGACTGACTGGCTGGTTGTTTAGCCGGCTGACTGACTGGTTGGCTGTTTAGCCGACTGGCTGACGTGGTTGGTTGTTCAGATGCCTGACTGACTGGCTGGTTGGTTGTTAGCTGGTTGTCTTTTGTCTGACTTAACTGCTGGCTGTAGACGGTTCCCATGCCTCTCTGAGAGATGAACACTACAGCTCGGCAAACACGGAGCGTTTAACCAATGTTGCTTTAATGTTGGGCCACCGTCTGCGACGCTGGCCCAACATTAAACCAACACTGGTTCAGCATGCATTGTTTGGCGGGAGTGGATCGATACACATTGTAGTTAAGGGCAGAACGAGAGGACCATTAACAATGGAGTCTCCAGTGACACAATGAAAACGGCAAAGGTGATTGGATTATTAGCTAACAGTGAAAGCGAGCTGTTCATTGGAAGAGCACTCGCAGCCTGTTGTTAAGGAGATGTTGATAGGCCATTATAGATCACGTGGCCGGGTACATGTAACGTGTAATGGATGGAATCGGCACCCGTTATAATGGATGTATCAAGGATTGGATGTATTGATGTGGCTAGTTGTGCACATACAGGCTAAAATGGGCCAGGGAAACGTACTGATAAAGATGAGGATTAGATTCAATCAATCAACCAATCAATCAATCGATCAATCAATCAATCAATCAATCAATCAATCAATCAATCAATCAATCAATCAATCAATCAATCAATCAATTTACGTTGCGTCCTGGACTTGTATAACCACTGTACATTTTCTCCCAATTACTCACATAGCTAGAACTACAGTGATGTATCAATGTATACACGACACCGGCCAGCATTAAACCCGCATCGGCCCAAAATCTAGTTTTTTGGCTGAGTGCCTTGGACCACACGGTGATAGTACTAGTACAGTGTACCCATCTCACACAGCTCACAGCTGCCGGGGTTTTACGGTTTTTCTGTTGTTTTTTTACGGTTATCTTTGGCTGGTGTGAGAATTGCCCCTGCCGACTTCCAGATGCCGCAAATTGTCAGAGGTCAAAGGTGACGGGTCAAAGGGCATGGTAGAGTCGCGTCAGACTCTTGTGTATGATCAAGGGCTGTTCCAGGATGTAGTGTGGAGAGGGTGGAAATATAGCAACACGTATGTTGCAGTGGCAAGCCAAAAATAAATACGTCAAAAATGTTTTTGATGGCTTGAGTCGGTCGGTCGGTCGGTCGGTCGGTCGGTCGGTCGGTCGGTCGGTCGGTCGGTCGGTCGGTCGGTCGGTCGGTCGGTCGGTCGGTCGGTCGGTCGGTCGGTCGGTCGGTCCCCGCAATGAGAGAATTTAAAATGTATAATGGTAACAAAGGTATTCAAATGAAGCGGACAGAGATATAACTAAGACATTTATGATGATTTCAAATTGAACAAAACCCTTTGGTCTCCATGGTTTATACACAAATATTTCAGCGTTGTAAGGTTACACACCAATCATACTAACTGTATTTATTTATTTATTGTTTTATTTATTGAGACATATTTATACAGGGTGGACATTATTATCAGTCAGGCTATTTTTCATATGTGCCCTGTATCTCGCATATATTCACAACATACATTTAGAAGCATTCTCATCTGTGAAATTTGTTTGCTTTTTAAAAATGCTGAAATCAGAGTGCTCAGTGAAAACCAAATAACTTCCCAGGAATTTAATCAGTTTGGTCAAATCCTTCCAAGTCTGAAATTATGTGGAAAGCTTCAACCACATTGGAAATTCTCGACTGGTGGATGTCTTGAATTGCGTGACAGATAAACAGCTTTGTCATATCAAGAATACATAAGACATATTCTTGGTCATATGTATATTGTTAAAACAGTTTAATGAAAATTTAAGTTCTAAAATAATCGGGTATAGGAAAAAATCTGGGGATGCAAAATGATGGATAATGAGGGTTTAAATGGTTAAATATTAAATACAGACGTGGTCCTTGAATTTTAAATGTCGGCAGAAAGATGTAAATACATTACTAGAATCACATGCCGAGTTAGTCACATCTCTACATAAATAGCTGCACTTGTTCCATATAACTTTTCCAAGAAGACACTCACATCTGTATCATGTGTGTATGTTGGATGTTTTTCTTTATTTTTGTCGTCTGTTAAAAAAAGTCATTGTGTATTGTACCCCACGTCTAGCCCCCTCAGGTGTGGAGATGCTGGCAGCACGTGACGTTGGCCCAGCACTGGCGGAATGGTGGTCAAGCATCTTCGACGTTGTGCCAGAATAACCCCAGCCCTGCGCTAACACTCGTGCTTGTTGTGACAAACTAACAAACATCACACATTAAAACAATGTCGCTTCAATGTTGACTTACCGTCTGCGGCGCTGGCCCAACATTTTAACAACCTTGGGTTCCCATCAAACATGAGTCGTCGCTCAATGTTGTTCTATTGTTGGCCAATCGTCTTCGACGCTGGCCCAACAATAGCCCAACCTTGGACCAGCGCCTCGTATTTGCTGGGTTAGTCCTTCACAGTTCCCCTGGTTGCTCTCTCTCTCCCTGGAACAAAACTCGGCTAACTGATTTGTCTTGTCAACATGACTTACAAGTAGTTTGATCTGTTTCCCTCTTTTATCTGACTGCCAGACGTCAGGGCAACGTTCTCTCAACACTGACTCCGCGCCCAGACTCCCATACAGACGCTGTAACAACGTTGATTTTTTGTTGGGCTAAAATCGTTGTGATTGTTATGCACATATTTTTTGTGGTTTTTAAATTGGACATAAGCTAAACATAAAGGATCTCCTTTATGATTGAGAAACAATGTATGATAAATAGTTACATAACAGTTAAAGTAAATATAAATTAATATATTGATAATCTTAATGATCGATGCAAATAACAAGAAATAACTATAGTAATGAATCTTAGATAATATTAGTTCTTTAACCGTCCAGTGGGATTAGCTGGGCAACTTATGCTGAGCCATAACATTAACATTGCTGCGTACTCCACCCCTGTGGACGATGGCCAGTCTGAGCTTGCGTGCTATTGCGTTGTGCGCCCACAATATTTACTCAACGAATCATGACGACCCACCTACTTTAACCACGTAAACCATTTGAGCGTCGATTATTAGGACTATTGTCTATAATCTATAGTTAAACACACCACTACATTATTTTTTTTGTCCGACCACAACATTCTAAGCCGGGAATGGAGAGTTATTGTTGATCTAGTACAGACTAATTATCATGGTAGGCCTATGGTCTTATAATCAGTCGGATGTGTTTTAAGTCAGTTAAAACCCTCGAAGCTCTTACATTCTTAGCTGTGGAAAAAGCCTCGGCCTCGACCTTTTCCACAGCTAAGAATGTAGAGCTCTTCGGGCTTTATCCTATACTTCATACATGTGCTTGACAAAGTTTAAAGTTCTTGAATTCCACAAAACGATATAGGCATATAGGACATTAACCCTTTTAGCTCGGGGACCGTCTTTAGACGTCAGAATATGACTATACAGGCGTCAGATTCTGACGTCCAAAGTCGATCCCCGCACTGAAAGAATTAAAATATTTATAATGGCCGTAGACCAACAACATAGGTATTCAAAATAAGCGAAAAGAGCTGACAAAGATATTTATGATGACTTCAAATTGGAAATGACCCTTTGGTCTCCATTATTTATACAAAAATATTTCAGCGTTGTAAGGGTTAAACTGCTTAAAAATAGGCAATCCGGTAACAAGTGCTTGTCGAAGATAGGACAAGTTGATACCAGTGTGTTGACATTCTTTTGTAAAGTAAAATCTTATGATATTATTATGATAAAACGAATCACCCTTTAAACTGGTTATACGGACCGCTCTCGTGTCAGACCTTGCCTACGTGAGATGTGTTAACTTGGCCCAGCTTCCAGTACTGCTTGCTTCATTTTTTTCCGGTTAGTTTTCACGTCTGCCACCTGGAGTATCAGTGTGTTACTGTCTGTCTATAAATCCGTCATATGTCTGGATGTTGATGTTATGGTTAGCAGACCACTAACTGCACCTGTCACTGAGTGTTATGTAGGGATGTTTATGTCTGGGCCGTGTATATAGGCCTCAGGTAAACTGATCGTATATAGGCCGCAGGTAAACTATGTAGAGCGCAGGGGCTGACCCAAGCTATATTTCCGCGTATATAGGCTGCAGGTAAACTGTATAGAGCGCAGGGGCTGACCCAAGCTATATATCCGCGTATATAGACCGCAGGTAAACTGTAGAGATCACAGGAGTTGATCCAAGCTATATATCCGTGTATATAGGCCGCAGGTAAACTGTAGGCAGCGCAGGCTATATATAAAAAAGTAATATACTGATATATCATATGTAATGTGAATAAAATCACAAGACTAAGAGTAGATTATTGGCTTGTTAGTACAATAGTTTAGTGGTTGAAATTAACAATCACTTAACACGAGTTGTTCTCTTTCATCAATAAACCTGGTATTGGGTGAACTAATTACATCAAAAATACGTATTCAATAATTAGAAAAACAATGATGGTTTTCACACAGTCACGTGGAACCTTTCTATTTTTAAACGTACAACATTTTTTGTGAAGTCATCGATATCGACATATCGATGGTCACAATGAAAAACCTTCTATATATCTAGGTTGTGTGTAGACATATATGGTATTTAGCATGCGAAACCTCACATGCAGCTGCGGATCCAGGGGGGGGGGGGGCGGTGGGGGTTGGCTAATATTTACCAAAAAACACGCCCCCCCCTTTCTTCAGATCCTGGATCCTCCACTGTTATGTCCGCGTAATATGTGGATGTATACCAGGTTTTTCACTGTGACCATGGATATGTCGATTTGTAATATCACATTAGGTGTAAAACTAATGGCACAATCAATGTTCACAAAGTAGAGGTTCATTTGTGTAACGTGCTATGGCACACCATCGCACGCACAAATTGAATTATGGGCAGGAGAAGAATCACGTGTCTGATCACTACTACACTTTGAACAAATGGAGGACGCTTTGCTGTGCACTGCCGCCTAATTTAGCACTAGGCCTATAGATGTGATTAAAATACTTTTGTATAACACCAAATGCGAAAATTGTTCTGGTTTATGTTCTGCTTAGAACATTTCTTTTAAAGTTTTATATTTATTTTTACTCCCCCGACCCTGTTTATCGGACCAAAACCAGAGGTAAATTAACTACTAGTAGGCCTACATATTATTATATATATAAACAAAAAAGACTCTCCACCAGAAGACTGCACACGACATATTTATTTTGGAAATTATTTTTACTAATCAACTGTAGTAGATATACAACATTTCAAGGGTTTTTCCTAATGACTGGAAGTACAATTTCGGAAAAAAAGTTTTGTTTTCAGAATAATTTACTTTTTCCATAAAGTCCCTTGAACCAAAAACAAACACTGTGTCTTAGATACATCAGTCCACAGAGCCTGGTTGTATACTGTTATGTTAGACTGGGGTATACCTCCTCAGTCAGTCTGACTGTGATATATCCACAGTCTGGGGTATTATAAATCTCTCTAGAGACCAGGTGTTGATGCTACAGCTAATAGAGGCTTATAACCACACCTGCCACTGAGTCTCACATGTTCTGTCAGATAGACAGAACCATCTCTGCCAAGCAAACACAAGACGCATTACCAATGTTGGTTTAATGTTGGTGCAGCGTCGTAGACGGTGGACCAACAGTAAAACTACATTGGTTGGTTGGTTGAACATATTTTATTTGCTGGGATTGTCAGTATAGTAGGGCTGGATTTTTAGTTGATATATTACTATTAGTCAATTCTGAACGACTATTTTAAAAACTTTGTAAGTATTATGTCTTTGTCTTCGCCAACAAACCTGGAACTTTTATGGACAAATACAAAAAAGAATACAATTTAGTGAAGTTTATTTAATAGCATACAGTAAAATGACTAATTATGCCGTCGCTCTATTTACCAGGCAGTCGTTTAATACTACCGGAAATGAATATTATGCACATACATACAGTGACCTTAACTTTTCAATTACTGTAGATCGATGTATAAATCAAATGTATGGATATATGTATAATTTTCCGAAGTAAATCATTAATCTACCATGTGTTATATTACACTTCAGTGGCAAAGTGTGTGTGGGTGGGGGGGTGGTGGTGTTGTGGTCAGGACACTCTTTTTCCAAAACTAAATAGCCTCAACAATGATTTAATTTCCCGAAATACCGCTTTTTGATTTTACACTCTAAATTTACTAGGATTTAGAGTGTCATGCCCCCATATACTAGCTGAGAAAACTAAAAAAAAAGTAATTGATTGACACCTATTTTTTTTCATTTGAAACCCCACCCCTTTTTTCAAACTTCTGGATCCGCCGCTGAAAAGAGAAGAAACAGATCTATGTTAAATCGTAGCGACTGTGTACATGATGTGGGTACTGATAGGTTATAAGTAAGATTTCAAGTCATGGACCACTTGATGTTAGTGTTCAGCATCTGTCTGACCCAGTATGTTACTGTTCAGCCTGAGGTTCAGGTGATTTACCTGTGTAAGGGGGGTCCAGACATTGGCTGTAGTACTATATCTCGAGTGATTTACCTGTATCTAGTACTCCTGCAGTACCCCTGGAAACACGAGACATGTGACCGATGCTAGATTAATGATGGGCCAGCGTCGCAGACGGTGGGCCATCATTAAACCAGCATTGGTTATTGTGATTGTATCGTGTCTGCTGAACGGTTGATTTATCTGTCTAGTACTCGCGTAGTAGGTGTGTGGATACTCAGCTGCTGTGATGTCCAGAACACGAACACATGCAGCTAATTCCCCAGCAAACATAACCATCGGATGCGTATTTACTAAACACTTATGATGCCTGAGATCGTGATTGCTGCTTATTTAATAATATAAGTGCCTATCAAAATAGGAGACATTGAACTAATGCTGGATTAGCATTTACAAAGCTGAAATATTTTGTATAAATCATGGTAGATGATCTCTCTACATGGTCAGCATGGTTAACCAGAAACATCAGCCACGTAGTTCACGATAAAACCTGTACATTCTTCCCGACTTGGCAAGTATTAAACAGTAAATTCGTAGATCCGAATCTATTCTGTGAAACTCACTGACCTCGACCTCCTTTGTTTTCACCGAGCTGGCTAATACAATGAAGTATGGGGGAGGGTTCTTATATAACCTTGTTTTCACTGAGTGACGTCACTGCGTTTCACAGAATGAAGTATGGGGGAGGGGGTGTTCTATAACTTTGTTTTCACCGAGTGACGTCAATGCGCTTCACAGAATGAAGTATGGGGGAGGGGGTGTTCTGTAACCTTGTTTTCACCGAGTGAGTTCACTGCGCTTCACAGAATTGTTTTATCAATAGACTGACATCACAGGTGTATTCTGACAATACTTTTGTATGCCACAGGCAGGGTCTGTCGTGTCTGGCCCGACTCGGCAACATGGGTGAGGTCTGTGTTGGCTGGAATGACCGCATTATACACTGCGTGATACGCGTTCTGATGCCAGGGAGTCTTTCAGGTGTTTTGTCCTGGCATCCCGTGGGGAGACAGCACTCCAGCAAACCAAGGGCAATCCAACGCTGGCTCGACGTTGGGCCGGCGTCGTAGACGGTGGGCCAACGTTAAGCCAGCATTGGTTGATGTCTCGTGCTTGTAGCCATCCCGCTGGGAGACAGCACTCAGTTTCTATATCCCGCAAACTCATCCCATCAGACATTAGAAAACCCGCCTCCATGGCTTATTCGGCCTGAAAAGGCGGGGGCTCTAGTGCAGTGGTTAAAGCTGCCTGCTTGGAAAATCTGAGATCGCGGGCTCGAATCCCACGCTGGCCTTCAAGGTTAAAAAAACAAACATGTGTCGTTCACTCGTAAAGATTCTACATTGTGGGGAGCCTCCGTGACCGAGAGGTAGCGTGCTCAGACCGCTCGGTGACAAACATCTGACTCGGCCGAGCTTGAAACGAGTACCTAAAGGGTGGGAGAATCTGTTAAATACTTGGCATTCAGTACACAGAGGGTGCAAGCTGGTATAACACAAAGATTACAGGACGTAAAGGGTTAATGAAGTCCTGCCCTGATGGAGAAGATTCGTTGTTACCATGGAGACGGGAGACTGGGGTCTGGTCCTGGTGTTGAGGGAGCGGCAGGTATTACTGGTGTAATCTAAGCAATGAGATGTTTTATTTGCCTTACATTGTTTGAATGCTGGGTCTTATGTCACACAGGTCTGAACACTCTTTAATCAACAAACTGGCAACATCTATTTACAAACGTTGCAAATATCTTATTTGAACCTAATTGTATTCTAACCCTTAAAGCGTTAGAATAAATAATTTAAATCCCCCTCACCCACTTGAAGTCGTGTCTCGCTACCGCGACCCACAACCTCATGTGAGTGAAATGTACGCATACTTGTTCAATTTGAGACCTGACATTTGCAAATCTTGATAATGTGAGCACTCACTTTGTATCCGATAAGGGTGATTTAATCGACTAATAAAGTGGATTAAAAACGACTATTGTCTGGATTAGCAGTGAAAGGGGACCGACTTTAGTCGTCAGAATCTGACGTCTGTAGACGTCAGATTCTGACGTCCAAAGTTGCTCCCCGCACTGTAAGGATACAAATATTTATAGTGGCCGTAGACCAATAACATAGGTATTCAAATGAATCAGAAAGAGCTAACTAAGACATTTATGGTGATTTCAAATTGAAAATATCCGTTGGTCTCCATAATTTATACGAAAGTATTTTAGCGCTTTAAGTGTTAAACAACATCACAATGAAGACTGCCTTAAAATGCTTAGCCAGGGTCGCAGCCGGTGCTCCCAGTACATTGAACCAACACGTGCCCAGCGTCTCCGGATTGTGTGCATTAAACCAGCACAAGGATATCACATACAATAAACGTGAACCAAACTGCTCAAAGGCAGAGTTTGTATTAAGATGCACCAATGATGTCAATCTATTGTTACAACAGTAGATTCGGATCTACGAATCTACTGTTATTATACTGGCCAGGTCGTTCATAATATACAGGTCTTACCAATCACACTGCACGGCTAATGATTTATGGCTAAGCTCTACAAATTGAGATTTTCTATATTAAAATCTTAGAACACATGTACCTATTTTGTGTATTTTAAGTCGAAGAAAGAACTCAATTACGGTAGATTCGTAGATCCGAATGTCATCGGCGCTTCGCGCCTCGTACATTCGGATCTACGAATCTATCGAATTTCGTTCTTTCTCCTTGACGTATAAATAGCTAAAATGAAATCGTTTAGTATTCTGATGGTACTTGGAGCGTCCAGGTTCACATTGTGGTAGAAAAGTAGATAATAACTCAGTTTTAAGGTAGTTTTGATATGACATTTTAAGGCAGTTTTGGTGGGCCATTTTATGACAATCTTAGTGTGCCATTTTAAAGCACTCTCGTCGCTCCATAATACAGACACTCTCTTTTATTCATCCTAATCTGTGACATAGATCAGCCACAAATCTGTGTGCACAATAGGAGAGGGTTTGTTTATCACGTGATTTCGGCGGACACAATACGGCGATCCAAGCGGAATAATCCTGATCCGTATCATCCAGACTGATAAATACAGCCCCACCCCCCCCCCCCCCCCCTCGCTCCTCCCCCTTTATACCTCGGTCGGCTCTATATTGAGCCATGTTCTTGGCCCAACACAGGCCCTATTTTCGGCTAATACTTTAAAAAGTCCCATAAATTGGCCTATGTTTACCTGGATACGACAGTGTATTGGACCGATTTTGTCGGTTCACCCGACCAACCTCATTTCTCGGATCCATGTTTTACAGAAGAATTCGGTCCTACAAGAATTAAGCCAAAGTTTATTGGGTTATTTGACCGATATTGCTCCTATGTTGTTGGTAGAAAACACTGCTGAAAATTGAGTGCATTAGTCAGCGTTATGGTGTGCCACAGAATACCGGCCATTCACCCCGCACGCTCACGTAATGCCTGGTCAGCCGGTCATCTTGACATTGAGGTGGCTTAGAGGTCATTATTTGGAGGTCAAGCGTGAAAACCAGCCTGGTCCAGATGAATAGGAGAGAGGGTCCATGTACCGAGTTAACATGAGGCAGCCACACAATGCTAGGCCAGCGTCGTAGACGGTGGTCCAACACTGGCCCATCATTGTGTCGATGTACCCCATCTTACACCGGACGTTGACCCAGCGTTGGCTTTATGTCCACCGTCTACGACGCTGGCCCAACATTAAAACAACAATGAGTGGTGTTTTTTATGTCGATGGTGACTTTGTCCTGCATAAAGTGACATCCTTGATGATTTATATCGCTCCCCAATCCACTCTTCAAAAACGGTATCTCTTTTCTAACAACCGGGCGGGGCGGCTGGTCCTGTGGTTAAAGATTCATACAGCTGTGAAATGCGCATGTGTGGGACGGTCAAGTGTAGGCCTACATTAGCCTATAGAGTACACTTTGAGAGCATTAATATCAGACTGAACTGATCGCAAGATACTACCTCAACGAGAAATTGGCCCACAGCTTTTTTAATGTTAGACCAACGGGGTGTTAGACCAACGTCTGCGACGTTGGCCGACATTAAACCAACATTTGGTGAGTGTGCCCTGTTGGCTGGCAAATCTCTTACTCTCAATATGCTGGAGGTCAACTGTTTCCAGACCCCCACGGTAACACACTCTTTTGTGTCACAACACAAAGACCACATGAGAGAAGTGGTGAATTATTTCCTCATAGATGTCGCTCAAGTATATATAGTTTATATGACTTGGGAACTTGCTCTTAATGCGGCGATGGGTATGAAATGCATACAGTATTATTATCCTGGCTGATACTGTGTATGTGGGGTGATATGTCATTGTGGAATGTCCAGGGGCCACTGTTGCATTCTGGGGATCACATTGTCCCGCGTATTTTGACAATTGACTACACCTTTAAAGCTGCCTGCCTGGAAAGTCGGAGATCGCGGGTTTGCCCCCAGCTCTTGAGTTCAGATTTCAAATAAGCAAAATTTCTTCCACGCTCACTCCTAAAGAATCAGTATTGCGGGGAGCCTCCGTGAC
This sequence comes from Flabesymbios commensalis, assembly GCA_964017125.1. NCBI lineage: Eukaryota > Metazoa > Annelida > Polychaeta > Terebellida > Flabelligeridae > Flabesymbios > Flabesymbios commensalis. Next base: position 73,327,036 of record OZ024913.1, on the reverse strand, counting down.
CGAGAGCTAGCGTGCTTGTCCGCAGACCACCAGGGCTCGAATCCTGGGTCTGTATACCTTCCTAAAAGAAGCGATAGGAAACAGGGCCACCGCTATAATACTGAATGCGGTAAGGGAGCGATGGGAAGCAGGACAATGGGAAGCAGACACAGGACCGATGGGGAACCAGCCAACTCTGAAACCTTGTTGTTTTAATGTTGGGCCAGCGTCGCAGCGTCTTGTATATTGTTGAAACAGGACTGATTGTAAAGGACCTTATAGTCTGTTCCATCTCAGAATGAGAGTATGGTTTTCTCTGTGAATGCTTAAACAATAGTGATGAAATTTTGCAATATCCAATGTTGTCCAGTTATCCCACACCTGAAAATATAAAAGATATCTGAAATATTACAAAATTTGGTATAAAGAAATAATCAAAATAACAAGTAACATTTAACCATCACTGTGAAACAATATTGTATTATTTGCCAAATAGTCTAACTTCTGAAATACACAATGAAATTCCACCAGTTGGAGGGGGAACTGAACAAAAAGTCAGAGATAAATTTAACACAATTGATATCAATTAATAACAATGGAGACATTTTTTCAAAAGGCTACTGCGTGTGTTGGACCAGACTGTAGTCTGCTGGTAGAGGAATGACAGAGTGACATGGTATGCCTGCAGTCAGGAGCATCCCTCCAGGGGGGGGGGGGGGGGTTAGGTGGGATGCCTGTAGTGGGACAAGAGTAACGGGGTGCATATTGATTTCGCTACATATAGCCAGAGGTGTTGGTCTCCCGCCGTCCACATACAGCAAGCAGCACACATTGAAACAATTCTGCTTTGATGTCGGGCCAGTGTAGTGGACGGTTGCCCAACTTTAAGTCAACATTGAGTTGATGTATCCTGCAACTCTAACGTTATCAAAAACCGGAATAACACCCAATGCTGTTTCAATGTTGGGCCAGCGTTGCAGACGCTGGACCAACATTGAAACAGCATTGATTCAATGTATCATGTAAAACATTCACCCAATGCTGTTTCAATGTTGGACCAGCGTTGCAAACGCTGGACCAACATTGAAACAGGATTAATTCAATGTATCATGTTGAGCAAGACATTCACCCAATGCAGTATCAATGTTGGTCCAGCGTTGCAGACTGTGGTCCAGCATTTCAATTTGTCTTGTTCTTCTGTGTTAGTACCTTCTTTATGGGGATGGACGTCTAAATAAGACGTTTATGTGTGACTCTCGGACGCTCCCAGACATGCTGATTATATGGATTAGGTGTTGAGAAGCCCGAAATCTATATATGATATTCAATCAACAACCCTTTATTTGTGATTTTTATGTGTCTATACCTGGCGACTTGGCTTGAAATAGTATCTCTCTAGGTGTCTAAGACACCTTATTCACTCTGTGGAATGAAATCTATATACGGTATCGTGTGAAGAACCCTTATTTTGTGATTTTTATGTGTCTATCCCGGGATACATAACTCATTCTAGATGTCCAAGAAAACGTAATTATGTGAATTATGATCACATACTCTGTCTTGTATAGTAGGCTAGAAAGAAGATCAAAATATGATCATTCATGGCGCCTAATTATATGGAGTAGTTAATACCCCTCAAACACGAGACATTGACCCAACATTGGGGCAATGTCAAGTGTTTGCTGCGTACCAAGTTGGCGATGCGGTTGCTCCCAAGTTTAAGTCTCGCCCATCGTGCCGACACAGCGCCCACAACCACAGTCAAAAACAGCTGCTTCAGCCGAGGAGTATAAAAACATGTCTGTGCCATAGAAGGTTTTATGACATGTCAACCCACCCTGTATGTCACAATATGGTGGTCGTCACTATTGACCGAATACTGCAAAGGTTACTCTTGTAGTTAATGTGATAAACGAATATAATAATATTATAATATTATTCCTCATCCTGCTGAATATTTGTGACTCGCCACGCGAAAAAAAATCAAAATTGATTTTCATAGTTGATATGATAGACGTGTCCTTTCTGTTTCGATAACTGAAAGAAGTTTTGAAAAATATTCATAACTTTTTGTTTTGTGAGATTTTTAATATTTTAAAATTAGTTATGTAATCATTAAATTTAAAATTTTTATGACGTCATAAATAATTTTATAAAAGAAGCGGAGAGGTACCTTCTCGCATGGCGGGACACATTTTCTTTCTGTTTTTAATTCAATTGAAGCTGGAATTTCTAACACAATTTCCAGCTTCCCATGACGAAAAATATTTCAATTTATGAAAATCGAACAGATTTAATTATTTGACCTAGCTTATCCCTTAAAGCGTTGAATTTTTTTATTAAAACCTTGTAGACCAAAGGTTTTTTTTCAATTTGATATCATCATAAGTGTCTTCGTTACCTCTTTCCGATTCATTTGAATACCTGTGTTATGGTAGTCTACGACCATTATAAATATTTCTACTCATACTGTGTGGGGATCTTGACTTTAGTCGTCAGAATCTGACGTCTACAGACGTCAGATTCTGACGACTAAAGTCGATCCCCGCACTGTAAGGTTTAAAACCGTCTACAGGCCTATACGGGCCTAGCACTACAAGGGTTATCAACGCGCACAATAAATAGATTCCTGTTGCATTATCTGCAAGGTGATGTATTTTTTAGAGAGTCTCCCAAGGGATCTCGACATTTGTCGTCAGAATCTGACGTCTACTGACATGGGCATGAGCAGTGCATGGTCTTTCCGGCCCAGTTTAGTCATCAGTACACTGTGACAAAAATATAAACGGGCCTAGCACTACAAGGGTTATCAACGCACGCAATAAATAGATTCCTGTTGCATTATCTGCAAGGTGATGTATTTTTAGTCTCCCAAGGGATCTTGACATTTGTCGTCAGAATCTGACGTCTACGGGCATGAGCAGTGCATGGTCTTTCTTGCCCAGTTTAGTCATCAGTACACTGTGACAAAAATATAAACCTTTTCCGTCTATTTTTCAATCATCCAGAGTGCCCATATTGTTGCGGTCGTACCAGCGAACACGATACTTTGACCCAATGCTGGCTTAATGTTTGGCCACCGTCTGGCCAAACATTAAGCCGGCATTAGGTGAATGTGCCGTGTTTGTTACCTCCCATTCGGTCTGCAGTGACATGTCAGCCGTGCAGCATTCTTCACACTGTTATTGATTTAAACAGAAAAACAGAGAAAGGAGAAGTCAGGTCTGTGGGTCTAAGTGAAACCCGGAATCATCTGATAGAACATAAACAGAAATACATATTCTTGTTATTTTTATTATTTAGCCCTTTAAGCTCTCAGACATCCATTCTTCGTCTTTAACCCTTTAAGGGGACTGGCTCAGGCTAAAATCGGTGATTTTATTTTGGCTCATTAATATGACCATATGATGTAAACATGTCCATAGACTAGAACTGCAAAAGTTTTTAAATTTTTGTGCCGCTCATTCCCCAGTTAGGCTAGATATAGAGACGAAATTCCTGATTTCTTATTTTGGACAACCATGTCAAAATAAGAAATACGGGAATTTCGCCTTTATATCTAGCCTAACTGGTGAATGCGCAGCAAAAAAAAATAAATAAACTTTTGCAGTTCTAGTCTATGGACATGTTTACATCATATGGTCATATTTGAAAGCCAAAGTAAAATCAGCGATTTTTTGATGATTTTAGCCTGGGCCAGTCCCTTTAAGCTCTCTTGTCACGTGTATGTACCACATAGCTTATTCTTAATAAAATGACTTGACAAAAATTTAATCCATCACAATAACATAGTTATCGTTGCTTTTCATTGTGAGCAAAACTCGTATGTGTGTAGGCTTACATATCATTTAGACAAATACGATGTATTGTAGTGTGATCAGACCTCGTATGTCTGTACATCATATGTAGACACGTGAAATTTGCGGCCAAACATCGTATGTGACTGAACCTCGTATGTGACTAAACCTCATATATGTCTACATAATATGCAGAACCATATGAGATTCTGCATTGTGAATAAAACCTCGTTTGTGTCTACATAATATGTCGACCAATACCAGGTTTTGCAGTGTGACTAAACCTCGTATGTGCTAACTACAACAGCAGGCCCCGCGCCGTCTTACAGCTGCCTTCAGGAGACCCTCAGGGGAGGTGTCAGACACCCAGCCTGCCCCTAGTTGCTGTGTGACAGGCGGTAACACTAACCATTACAACCTGCCCCTTAACCCTTTCAGCCCTGAGTTTACCATTGTCATCTTCAACCACTACAAGCCGCGAATTGCTGCCGCAATTCTCGACTTGTAGGGGTTGAAGATGATTTGATGTTGGTGAAAAATTTAAGAAAATTGCCGTGTATTGGTAAAATAGTTTCATGGAAATTTTCTTTCTAAAACCCTTGGTTGTAGAAAAAATAAGTCTGTTTTCAAGGATGTAAAATGATGCTTTAATGCATCGTGAGGCATTAAAGGGTTAAAGATGCCTTCAGGAGACCTCGGGGAGGTATCGGCCATCCAGCCAGCCTCCATCAGCCCGCTCACTCTGTGCCGTGTAAGACCAGACTAATAACGTATGCTCCCGTGGTGCCAGTTATCACATACTAGAATCGTTCCTAACATTTGCGGTTTTATCCTTTAATAAAGCGCTGATTTTTTCTTATATAAACCATGAAGACCAATGGTGTTTTTTAGACATTAGACGTCATACAGATTATGACGTCTAAAGTCGATCCCCGCGTTGTAAGGGTCAACACCCCTTTCACTGTGTTTTGGTGATGGGCTCCCGACAAAAGGATAAAGTATTAATCATCATCATGGTATTCGGATTTACAAAGTTGTTGGTTTCGAGGGCAATGTCATCTCATTCATCTCACCATCCTCAGGAGGTACTCCTGGCCCAGTTGAAAACAACTCAGAGAAAGGGATGTTTAGATGAGAAAAGGAGACATGACTACAGCATGTGGTAACAGTGTTAGCGCCTGGTCTGAGAGAATTGGAGAAATGATTATAGCCTGGTCACAACACACCCTTCCCAACAAACACGAGACATTAGGCCATTGTTGGTTCAATGTTGGTCCAGTGTCGTAGACGTTGGACCATCACTGAACTAACAGTGGCTCAATGTCTCGTGTTAGCTGGGTTACCGAAAGTCTCAGCTACGTTGCTCCAACGCTTTCTCACTGCTGGGCCATCATCTCCGTTGCTGCCCCAGCAGTGAGACAGCGTCGGAGGTCTGATTCTCACGAGACGACACGTTTTCAGAGCTGTCCATCACTGGCGAATGGTTACACTCAAATGACAAAAAGCACGTCTGGAGACAATCATTATGAATATGACATCTAAGCACTAATCTCTACACTCGCAATCTTTTCAGAAAAAATATATCTGGAACAGAAACGCTGTGAGTGTATCTGGCGAAATCGTTGTTGTATCCAATTATTTTTTTGCAGTTATTTGACATGAGGTCCAATAAGTGCACAAATGGAGCCTAAAACAACTTCAATTCATTTTTTCATTCATTTGATTAATTAATTTTTATTTTTTTATTAATCTTGCAAAATATCCTCTATGATGCTTAGGCCCCATAAATCTTGCAAAAAATCCTCTATGATGCTTAGGCCCCCCTATATCGGCGTATGCGTCTCTAAGCATCCCCAATACTGATTTTTTTTGTTTATTTTCACAGATATGACCTATGTGCCTTGGTAATTCTTCCCATATTTTTGGGGGGCACCTAGCCATAAACAGCCATTTTCAAAGATGGCTGCCCAAAAAGCTTGTGGGCACGTTCTAGTATGAACTGTTGTTTTTATCGCATTCAAATTTGGTAGGATGGTTCTCTAGGTATTTCTGATGATCCAATTAGGTTTTGGGAAGAATTTTTGTCGAACAAATTGGCTGACAACAGATATAGTGTCAAGAAATCGAATAATTTGGAAGTCTCTCCAAATTTTTGGGGAGGAATCCTTCCAAAACTGCTTACAGCCATTTTGGTATTTTTAGACGAACTGACCTTGAAATATCGACGGGGATGCTTTTATTGTTTTCATATCGAAAACAGTCCTACTGTTGTTATGGTGTCTGCAGGGTAGCCATACCTTCTACTTTGTTGTGAAAGAAGTAATTGGCATTACATACTCATCATGCTGAGGCCTAGGGCCTATATCTATCCATTACATTACTCCTTTTTAAGAATGTGAACATTTTCGATGCTGACCATGTTTGTTTTTTTGTTGCAGTCACTATGCAAACTGGCGCAGCAGTTTATGAACAAGAGAAACTTCCAGACACCGCCTAACTTACCCCCGGATGACGAGTCCAGGTGAGTGTTGCCATGGTAACCCGATCCACCCCCTGGACACCTCCCCATCCCATGCTTCAGTACATCTGTTGTCAGTCTGTGTATGATCAAGTGCGTGATGTACTCCTCAATCACCAGGCGGGGTTACATCCTCCCGCCACTGTACCTCCACTCACCAGGTGGGGTTACCTGCTGCAGGGTATCACGTCACAAATCGCCCTGACAGCAAGTTTGTAGTGAACCGTGCGTGACTTGGTATTACTTCCAGCGGTCCTTACTGTCAATGATCCCTGTTCTGATTCTATCCAGAAACCTGCGAGCGGTAAAAGTATACTTAACCGTTGCAACAGAAGGGATCAGTTTCACCAAGAACTGTGTATGGTTTCACCAACATTTAGCCAGAAAATGAACTGAGGCTCAAGTCTAATCGTCACGGAGTCTTGCAACCCGTGCAGAGTGGCCCGTCTGAGCCAAAGACTGTAAAGACACTTCGAGACGAATCGGTTTTAGTCGGGTGGTGACTCATGTTTTTGGTGTAGATTGCCCGGAGGATACTTGGGGGGGGGGGGGGTGTTAGGGGTGTATGAGTTTAGGCATCTCCCTGATTGGCTGAGCTGCAGGATGAATGTGCTGGACGTATCAAACCCTTTGCCTGCTAATCACGGCGATCAACCCTTTAACCGCCGGTGCTGTCCATATTTTTTTTTACATTTTTTATTGGCACATTACATATCAGCTTTTAAACCTGTTAAAGATAAAAAGTGACATCAGTCTGCAAGATTTGAAATTTGTTGACCTTCATTTTGTCAAATCTGAATAATTTTCACTCACTTGAAGCTGTGGATCGCCTCAGCGAGACACAACTTCAAGTGAGTGAAAATTCCAATAGAATAATTTGGCGGCTATTTGAAAATGTTTGGTATCAAATTAAACAAATATGAGTAATTTTCAGCCACTTGAAGTTGTGGGTCGCGGTAGCGAGACACAACCTCAAGTGGCTGAAAATTTGAATAAATTACCGTAGCAGGATGAGGATTACCCTTCCAATCTATCACAACAGAGGTCAGAGGCCTTGATTTTTAAGTTGACCTGAGCATGCATTAAAACCGCTTCCAGACTATAATCGCGTTAAAAAATCATTCTTTTGTGGCTTCGTAGCATTATATAACTTAGTCATTGATGGACTATATTGCACCTTCTTTTTTGTTGATTATTTGAGCTTTTAAAACGGTGTGTTAAACATACTAATATTAACCCGTAATGCGCCGAAGCTATATATTTATATAGGGTAAAGTGGGGCTATTTGGGACAGTTTTGTGGTTTTTCAATTTTCACACTTTCACTATTGGATAAAATGTATATTTAACGTAGTGATGTTTGCAATGTGACATTTAGCTAGACGCAAGTATGTACGGATAAATTATTGCAACTTCTTGAGTGCTGCTAATTGACATATTTTGAACAGTGGTCACATGTCCCAAATAGTCCCACAGTGGGGCTATTTGGGACACCTGCTAACTTTTTGAAATTATGTTGTAAGTGGCCATAAAGTGAAGTAAACGATCTAACATGTGCATGGAAAGCATATATCTAACTATTTAAACCGTAAAGTAAACCATTATGAATAAATGAGGATGTTATAATCAAGGTGTCCCAAATAGCCCCACTATTTCCAAGTGTATTCATATTATTTTTTTTCAAAATGAATTATTATATTGGTTCACAAATCTTTTATAGCAGTTCTAAATATGAAATTGTATATGTTCACATCATATGTGTATCATATAACGCTCTAAATATATTTTAAAAATGCAAATGAAAAAGTTTGTGTTTTGAACCTTTATTGTGGTGTCCCAAATAGCCCCACGTATATGTAAACAGAAAACAGGATCTGGTGGATTTTAATTAGCCATTATATGTGCTTATCAACATTATACGTGTCTATGTGTATACAATCAATCGTAATAACATAGTTTGTTCATCAGAATAGATATTGAATGTAAAGGGCAAACAATGCAAAATAGTACTTGTTGTCAAGCCTGGAATTTCGAAAAAACTAAAATGGCAAAAATTAGCTTTGAGTTCATAGGTTTAAGCTTACCCCTCTATACCATATATTATCACTGGCGTGTCTATTCGATGTGATAAGGGTTACAATTCTCCTAAATACTGATATAATGCTGTACATATACCTACGTACAAGGTTAATGTTTTATATTTCATAATTTTGTACAAATAATATATATTTTTGATATTTGTTTTCAAAAAACATTATGTTTTTCGGTTAGCAGTTGATAGTGTATATTTTATTTAATGATTTTGTGTCTTGGCAACATATAACTGTTCATTTTACCTAGATGTTGCAATCAGTAATTGATTTGATGTAATATTTTATTCATCTGGTCATAATTCATTAGTTATTTCGTTCATTTTTAAAAGGTCTTCAAATTTACAAATTAACTTTTTTTTCGATGTTTTTCAGCTTAGAAACATATTTGTATTGGCTTACTTAAGCTGTTATTGTGGCAATGAACTCATTTACAAATTTTGTATCGGTTGCTGCATGGTCTTGGCTATTACATAAGGATAAATAGTTGTTTCATATATAACTATTTTTTCTTCCAATCACCGAATTATAACTAAATGTATGAAAGTGTCCCAAATAGCCCCACCCCTAAAAAGTCGTTATATTCTATGTCAGGCCTGGGTACAAGGCTTATTCTCTCGCAACTTCTCACACATCATGCGCCTTCTGACAGTGCATGTTCTCCATATGCAGAGTAACTGGAGCGGCGATTTTTCCACATAGTTACAAACAATTTTCAATGGGACAAAAATTAGCATTTTACAGGTCGTCTGTAAAACATTCTCAAAAACACCAGAATAATACTTCACCGTAAAATTAATGGCAGATATACTAAGAGTACATAATGCATAAGTGGCTAAAATCCCGGTTTGATTTTCTGAATGGTAAGTTTTTATCTGACGTTTAAAGACAGGTGTCCTAAATAACCCCACATGTGTCCCAAATAGCCCCACTTTACCCTAAACCAAGATAAAAAGGGGTTTTTTCAATTTGAAATCATCATTAATATCTTAGTTAGCTCTTTGTGCCTTATTTGAATACCTATATGTTATGGATCTACGGCCATTATGAATTTATGCATTTTAAATTCTTTTAGTGCGGGGATCAATTTTAGACGTCAGATTCTGACGTCTAAAGTCGGTCCCCGCACTGAAAGAGTTAACCCGTTAATTGCCTTTTCCCGTTTTATTATCATAATAAATCATTCTTATTGGACACGGAATGTGTGTTTAAGAAACAAAATTTGGAAATTTTTGGTCTCAAAAAAAAATATGAGTAATTTTTCCCCCACTTGAAGTTGTGGGTCGCGGTAGCGAGACACAACTTTGAAGGTGTGTGTCGTGGTAGCGAGACGCAACTTCAAGTGGGTGAACATTTTAATAAAATAACGGATAGGCGGCCCTGTATGGTTGACATCGGTAACTAGCATGAATAGTATAAGTAACTTTATTTAACCATGTCAGCACTAAACCACATTTTTGTAACACTTATTCTGGGAAGCCTCTGTGACCGATATGTAGCCTGCTCGGCAAGTGTTAAAGGGATGTGCCCAGGTATAGAATCATCAAAAAATCGGTGATTTCATTTTAGCCTAATAATATGACCATATGATGTAAGCATGTCCATAGACTAGAAGAACTGCAAAAGTTTTTTTTAAGACGAAATTCCCGTATTTCTTATTTTTGACATGGTTGTCAATAATTAGAAATCAGGAATTTCGTCTCTATATCTAGCCTAACTGGTGAATGCGCAGCACAAAAATTAAAGAAAAAAATGCAGTTGTAGTCTATGGACATATTTACATCATAAGGTCATATCATTAAGCTAAAATAAAATCACCGATTTTCTAATGATTTTAGACCTGGGCATGTCCCTTTAACCCTTTAAGCCCTCATGATGCATTAAAGCATCATTTTACATGCCTGAAAACAGACTTAATTTTACTACAACTAGGGGTTTTAGTAAAAAAAATTCCATGAAGCTGGTTTACCAATACATGGCAATTTTCTTGAATTTATAGACCACATCAAATCATCTTTATTCACTACAAGTCGAGAATTGCGACAGCAATTCGCGGCTTGTAGTGGATGGAGATGACAATGGTAAATTCAGGCTTGAAAGGGTTCAAGGGCTTGTGTAGAAACGTGACATGAAACCGCATTCATTTATTTTTTGTGTGTTTCCGTTTACATTCAAATGAATTATCCCATCATTTCCCAAATAACTGAAGGATAGTAAAAAATGGTTTGCTAATTAATGAGAATGAACAACTACTGGGAAAAAGCTGCTCCTTAATGAAAACTAATTTTGAGAATAATGGTTTTCCATTAACCGAACACGAGATGTATTTCTTCTCCAGGGTACGGCATTTATTGCATATATTATTATACGCTGTGTATTAAAATGAGTCGACAATTTTTCAATTGTTTTTGAATTAGAATAGTATATGCTTGCCTTCGAGCATATGAACAACCAATTGACAACAACACAAACTTAATTCCACAGCAAACAAAAATTATACAGAGAGACCTCACAAGTGTGCAAGCTTGTAATACATGTAGGCCTACACTACCATGTAATCCTCCATATAGATTTAGATATTTTAGAATCCCTTGCTCTGGGCAACGTGTCTGCCTAAATTAAAAAAAATATTTGTAGAGTTAACGGTAATTCTGTATGATTGATGCTATGGGTGAACAAAGTAATGAATTAGTAATGTATAATAGCTGTACCTCTTTAATTTGACGAATTGTATTATTTTCTATTGATTTAATTTTACTGATTATCATAAGAATGCAACCAGCTGGTTATAGGGTTAATCACCAACAAAGTTAGTTTCACGGTTAAATCACTGACATAGATTTTGTAATAATCGCTAAAATATCTTTCACGTTAAACACATTAACGTCCATAATTATAACGCCATTGTTTCAGGAGACCCGTCGGCAGGTTTGTACTAACACCCACCGACACCAGCAGTGGGGTCGAAGGGCGACATTCACTTGGCTTTGCTGCTGATGTCGGCCATGTTTTTTTGTTATTTCGTTGTTTGCTCAATGTTCGCCTGCAGTAATTTAGTCAATGTTAACTAAGCACCTACATAGATAATAAGATGTTTATTTCACATTTTACGTAACCTTTTATTAACCACATTCTACTAAGCATGGTTACAATGATCACCATGGCAGCATGTCTCCATG